>JACSZP010045804.1:0-14728 GCA_016161895.1 Pinna nobilis | reverse complement strand
AAAATTTGTTTCCTTTCACTGGCACACGGTGACGTCTCCATATGAGTGAAAGATTCTTGAGTGGGACGTTAAACAACAATACACAAGATTCACTTTGTACATCTACCAACAACGGATTATTCACTTGACAAGGGGACAAACAATGAAATTGATCACTACAGTGGAAAGATAACAAGCCTCTTAATGTATGATAACACAGGTATAGTTATAGACAAAATTCAATAACTCCTAGCCTTAAATAGCATTTGATATAATTACGGGATTATCTCCCCCTTAATAATTCCAAACTTCTATCACCTAAGGATTAGCACAACTGAAAGAATTGTTAGGAGTAATATTTCCTGAAGTATCATCGAGTATTTATACAGGCTCAGAAGGGGATAAGAAAGTGAGTGTTATCATTAAATTAGATCTGAAAATTTACAGAAATCACTATTGACATCAATGAAATGTGACCTAGTAGTCCATACAAATGGCAAAATACTCAGGAAATCACATAAAGCCAGTTGGAATTCCTTGATTTTATAGCCAAAGCAGATTTACTGTTCCTCTTCACAATCTTCCACAACCCATGGATGTGTCTACTGAATTTCTAGAAAGGGTTTCAAATACTGGATTTTTTTTTAAATGGCACTCCAGACCACTCAGTAGTTAGATATTTTCAATTAGAGCAGTCCTAATATGATGACACCCCCCCCCCCCCAACCTCAGTGAACACTATTGCAAGGTCAAAGGTCTAGGTCACCAGGACAAATGTCCTTGTATCAAAATGCAGTACAGTATTAAGAGTAGCCTATAACATCACCAAAATGTACTACAGTACAGTCGGTCTATAACAAATCGGCTTAAAGCGAATTCAGTGCTATAGCAAAGAGGGAAAAAAAATCCCAGAAAAGAATTGCTACTTATCTACTTATGTAGTAAATTCTGATGCTTAAAACAAAGGATGCCTATAATGAAGCAAAAAGTCCCTTTTGACTTTGTTATAGACCAACTCAACTGTACTATTGGATCCAGAAATTTTTGCGGAACCTTATTTTGGTGAATCTGTTGCTATGCAAGTATTTCATGACACTATATTTTGCGTATAATGCATGTTACGTATAATAGTATGGGGCATGTTCATTTAATGTTTGTATATTTAGCAAGAAATTCAATTCGTGAGTAAGCACTTTTGTGTTGTAGTACGAAATTAAAATTCTCAGGAATAGTAATTTAAGGTACATTACATGTATGCATTGATACGAAAAAAACCTATCCCTTAAACAGTAAGAGAAATCTGCTTTTAGAACTTTTTAAGTGGAAAAGCAACCTAAAAAGTAACACTTTCAGGAAATAACTGGGCAACAGCCTACAAAGAGAGCTCCTGTCATATTGAAATAAACAAAAGCAAAAATCATGATATATGATTTGTATTTAAATACTGTAGATCCAGATATTTCGCGGAATCTTATTTTGGTGAATCGGTAGTCATGCAATTATTCACGACACTATATTTTCGCGCGTTTATGTTAAGTATAAATGTTATGTGTGGAGAATGTTAATCTGAAATAAGAATATTTAGCGAGAACTTTGTTTTCGCGAGTAATTGCTCTCGCATAATTACGTGAAAATAAAATTCTCGCGAATAAAACTGGATTTACAGTTACAGAAATACATGAACTTAGATCATAAAGTCATTTTCCTTCATGCTAGAACAGATCAGAAAGCTCTACATGTATCAATATCACCCAATCCCCAATGCCATATTATATCAGTCACCCAGAATTTATCATCATTCTTCACTTTATATAAAGAAGAAAAATAGATTTTATTTCCGTATTAAATCATACACAACTTATACAAAGTACATATACATATAATATACCTAGCCAGCTTAAATAAATCTGGTATTTAGAAGGCATGATTTTACATGAAGTTTTCTGTTTGTGAAATGTAATGAATACTGAGCACTCATCAAGGCTATTTAAACCTGAGGATCACGGTTTATGAATGTTTAAAGTTCATCTATATCAAACACTTAAACATGTACACCAGAACCTTTAAATACGGCCTGTGGATCAATTCTACTACTGCACTGTGTATACCTGGCAAAACCACAAAAATTGTTGTCATCAAGTTTATTCTGACTATGATGCTTATATATTCAATAAACAAGTTGGTTGTATTGACTATTGTTGTTGGTGAAGGGTGACAAATTTGGCTTTATGGGTTGTTTAATGTCCCAATCAAAAATATTTCACTCATATGGAGACGTCACCATGTGCCGGTGAAGGGCAACAAATTTTGTCAATGCTTGGCACTTATGGCCAAAGAGCAGGCCAACATGCCAACACCTACTGTGACACAGGACCTCAGGTTTTACTGTCTCATCCGAAAGACGAGGACAGCCAACCATACTGTGGTTTGGGCTCAAACCCTGGTCCTCTAGATTCAAAGTCAAACACGCTAACTACTTGGCCACGGAGGCCCCATGATGCTTAGATATTCAATTAACAAACTGGTTGTATTGTTGACGGTGAAGGATGGCAAATTTGGCCTGTACATGGCACGCATGGCCATTGATCATGAGCAGGGGCGGTTCTATAAGTGCCAACACCTATTGCGACATGGGGCATCAGTTTTTTATTGTCTCATCCAAATGACAGGAAAAGCCAACAGCAGTGCGGCACAGATTCAAACCCATGACTTTACGATCAGAAGATGAACAAGCTAACCACTGAGCCACGGTGGCCCTTTTTCTGACTGTGAGTACGATGCGTGGATATTCAATACACAAAACCATCTCTTTCGCTTACATGTATATTATAATGGCTTAGTCAAGTCAGGACAATTGTTTCTTAATTTCTACACAACTAATTTTTTTTTTCGAGGAAAAACTACTGTTCTGGGTTGGGCACCATAAAACTTGAAAATTGACTTAGGTCTGAGAATCCAGTCTCTCGGCCAATCAGAATTCAGGATGAGCTGAATTTGAGAATGTTTTCAGACTCAATATAAGTAAATTCACAAGTTTTATGGTGTCCAGCCTCCATCTCTGAGCAAACAAAATATTTTAAAATTCTCTTTCAAAAAAGTGACATCCATTTCAAAATACAACTGACAATGATAATTAGCGATCAACTGCTTAACACAGACAACAGATGTACTCAAAATATATCAAAAGGGATTTACCAGTGACATTTTCTATCATTGAAATAAGTCTATCAATAATACCTCTTAAGCTGAGTAAGGCTAAATATAGTTCGGATAATATTATGACAAAGTTAGAATTACATCATTTTTTAATCAACTCTGATGTCGATAAAGTCAACCAATCGGAACAAAGATCATAATTTACATACAAAAGCATGCAATAACACCTTGTAAGATGACCAAATTCCGAATAAGTCAACTTAATACCTTAATCCATTATGTAAAAAAATTGAGAGGAAAATCCCCCACCATGCCTGCTACATGTACATAGATCTGTAGAATTGCCCTTAGGCCTTTGTCTGTATTCTTAGATAAAGTGGAACAACATTTTAATATATTGTTGGTTGGTTGTATTGTTGTTTAACGTCCCACTCAGGAATCTTACACTTATATGGAGACATCAACGTATGCTGGTGAAGGGTGACAAATTTTGTATTTATATGTTTGGCACTTATGACTGTAGAGCAGAGAGGGTTTTTGGCATGCCTACACCAACTGTACATGATATGGGACCTCACATTTTACGGTCTTATCCAAAAGACAGGGACAGCCAACTACAGCATGGCTCGGATTTGAACCCACATCCTCACAATCAGAAGGCAAACATGCTAACCACTGCTGGTCATGGTGGTCCCTTTTTTACATGTATTAATAAAACAAGATACACAGGCTGTCAAGAAAAGAAATTTTGTTGTATTGTTGTTTAACGTCCCACTCAAGAATCTTTCACTCATATGGAGACGTCACCGTGTGCCAGTGAAGGGCGAAACATTTTGCCTATGCTCGGCACTGCTGGCCACAGAGCAGGGAGGGTTCTTTAACATACCAACACCTACTGTGACATGGGAAATCGGTTTTTACTGTCTCGTCCAAAAGACAGGGACGGCCAACCATGGAGTGGTGTTAAGGGATTCAAACCCCAGACCCTTCAATTCAAAGTCGAACATGCTAACCACTTGGCCACGGAGGCCCCCAAAAGAAATGTAAGCATTGCCTTAATATGGTGACCTTTGATTAATTTTGTATGAATTTCCAGACAGAGCTATTAAAACCTATCATTGATTAAATCTATCACTCACAGTAGTAAGTACTGCAAATATAGATTTATTGGTGAGAATTTAAATTTTGTGTATTTATGCAAGAGCAACTACTCACAAAAATAAATCTATTGTGTATTTACATCTGTGAAAATATGGAATCGTGAATAATTGTATCACCATTGATTCCCAAAATAAAATAAAAAAAAAATTCTGGAGATCTGCAGTGCAATTAAATGATGTGCCACTGGGATTTTTCCTAGGCGACAGGCTATTTTGGGGTCCAATGACAGGGCCCATTCCCCACCCACAAAAAACAATGCTACCCCAAAATGTTTTGAAAATATCCAAATTAACTTTGATAAATTGATATTAGAATTCACTACGGTATGTACATGTATTAAAATGTGGGCTCAATACATTTTTTTAATTACCATGTAATTTAAAAGAAAAATTTGGTTCTTGGTGATTACCTTGTATTCACCTGTAATGTTTAATATGCCAATCATTTTTTAAAATGAATACATATCCGTAATTAAATGCAGAACAAATAAGATTTATCTAATACACACTTTAATACTAAATAAAAAAACATGGTCACCCTGAAAATCAATAATTAACATAATTTTAAGCAATAAGTGCAACTTTTCTTTTAGTATTTTCTTTTATTTTCTCACTTTGGTTGATAAAGTTCCAGATTCAACTACAATGACACTAATTTCTATCCAATTTCATAACACCCTATACTTGTTTAATATGGATGAGACCATTCTTTTATTAAAATAATGTTATTTTGGGGGCATTCCTACCTGAAAACCTCAAATTGAATTAAAATCATCATTACTATTGCTGCATCACCTGAACACTTCTACAAAACTTCTAAAATCAATGCTCAGAATAAGTTAGAACAACACAGAAAATTCCTAATTCTGCTGAAACTAAAAATTTACTGATCCATATAAATTGTGTAATTATAGACCAACTCTTCTGTGAATTCCTATTTGTGAAAGTTTAACTATTGACTAAATAAAATTCCTATATGAAAGTTTAACAATTAAATATATTCCTATGAAAATAACATTATTCACTGTAATTAATGGGGCCATATAGTTCTCCCTAAATGTCTGAACACTTGAAAATCATCACTACTATGACTGCATGCATCAACACAGTTCTTACAAAACTTCTAAAAATCAATGCTAAAAATGAAATACTGTACATTGAGAACAACATTTAAAAATATTCCTAATGTTGCTGACACTAGAACGTAAATCAAGTACATCTTGATAAATTAACGCATTATCAATTGAAAGCTTAATGATTGATTGATGTGTTTCAATATCGTCAATATCAACCAGACCTTAATGGAAATAAGACACCTATGGAAACTATAAACCGTGACCAATGTCTGCAGTATTAGACTGAAGGATTATATTACCGAACTGAGATAATCACTCACTTAACGTTCTGTGTTGATAAAGCTTTATACAAATATTTGGATACTATCTTCAGAACCCATACACTAATTAATTTTCCTTGAGCATTTGAGTATCAACTTTCTTTGTACATTCATATGTATATATACGCAAGCAAGGTCTGCTATATGTACATATAATTCTTGTGTAGAAAAGCTGTTAAGAGATGTGACAAGGAGATCTCTGACAGAATCAAGCACCTGATGTAATTGTCAAGAACAATATCTAAAATTTTACAGTAGAACCTGTCTTGACAGGCCATCCCAATAGCCAAAGAAATGTGGTCTTTCAAGACAGGTGGTCAGCTCTCTCAGAACTAGCTATATCAAATGTTCACTTTACTTTTATGCATACACTGTAGTTTATCAGTACTCCATATCATTTTCCAGCCAAAGGGTAACAGAATCCCCACTTTTCAAATCATGAGGGTAAATTGGTGTTTTGCTCGAGTCGAGAGAGTACATGTATTTTGTTATTTCAGCATTGCCATATGAAATACATGTAGAGATTTTTTTCTCATTAATTAATAAGAACTGTACCGGTAACTATCATTTAATTTAAAAAGTTCTTAAGTTGTTATTTATTAAAACATTTTGACTGCATCTACAATTATACATTTTTTTAATAGCCTCTTCTTTTTAGGATGTGGTAATCTGGGTAGCTGGATTTGTTAGGCCTATGTATGTTATATATAAAACAGAAGGATAAAATATGGCAAAGTGATTGTAACATCTTGTACACAAATTTCAGCATCAACACATATTTCATCAATTTAAGGGAATAAAATGCACAAATATACAGTTTATCAGGAGTACTGGTTTATAAGTACATCACTATGTGACTATTTTTTGCACTCATTTCCTAATATTTATAGCACACATCCAAGTTCACTTCACTTTACTTTGGAACACAGTGCCACATATCTATTGTTTATAAGCACTTCAAGTCAAGTTACACTTCATGATAAAGATTTTAGTATTAATAAAATCTGAGAGCAGAAACGACAAAATGTTGTAAATTATAGATTTAACGCATTTCAAATATATGTAGTAAATCAGCACATCCATGGGCAGTATCATCAAATCTGAGCACCGTACCTGAGATATGGCACACAAATTACTCTGTCTTCATGTGCTTTACTGTACTCAATTTGTTAGGACACACCATACTGGTACTTGCCAAGTTCCCCCTATTAATAGGGAGACTCCTGATATTTTAAGGAAAATTTTGAAAATTTCCTATGAAAAGAACATGTCTCCCCCATGATAAACTTTGATTTTTTCCTATTAATTCTTAGTAAAATTATCCTCCAGAAGATTGAAAAATCTCCCCCAAAGAAATTTAATACAACCTATCTATTGGGGATAAATCTTTAAATGAGGTCAAGGATTATCGTTTTTCCTTTAATTTGAATACTTAAAATATGAATGTTTTGATGCATATTATAATGTGATTATTGTTAAATTAAAATTATTCTATCACTATCAGTAAGTTAAATTGTCATGATGTTCAATGAGAAAGAAATGTAAATTTGTATATGTTATCTATCATAGTTTGGTTTTTATTAATTGAACAACAAAATATTAATCAGCAGAAAACATAAAAGGAGAAGAAAAACCCCAATTCAATCGAATTGAAAATATCCATGACTTGACTTTCACCAAGAATAACTAATATATTGCATATACATGTACCTGTATGAACACATCTTACTATCGTTAAATCATCATGTTATCAATATCAAATGTGTTATTATTAAAATTGATTATTTTATTAAAACAATTAAAAAAAAGTAAGCAAAAAGATTGCCTCTACTATGCACTATATATATCAGTACACACAAACACACACACACACTCTCTCTCTCTCTCTCTCTTGTTTTAAGATGAAAAAATTAATAAGGTACCCTAACTTGATGATCAACGCAGAGGGCTAACTTTTATCACTTGTAGAAGATATGGCTTGCTGTTCACAAAGCAACCATATTGGAAGATTGTCTCAAAAGAATCTGTATATATATAGTATCATCAGACCCTGTATCTGCATGGGATCAAGTTTGTTTCTCACAACGGAAATTAAAGTGATGAAATATATTCCTGCAGTAGACCTAATGACACTTCACATAACATTTTAAATGAAATAGACATTCAATCTCCTCATATGTTTAATTCTTGTCAATGTAACTTTTATTGGCTTATTTGTAGTTAACATGTTTCTTTTTTAATTTTTTCCCTTCTTTTTACAGTTTATATCATTACATCAACTTAAACAGCATATTATGTCTACATTTGCAACATTATGTCACATCGACATTTAGATATCAGAAGCCCGATGAGAATGCTTTTAACGAATTAATGTAAACAAAACATAACACTTGCTGCAGTCTCTGATAGGTAGTGCCCATTTTCATTTTAGTATTTTTGAAGGACCGGGATGTCAAAATTGAACATGCCTTGAAAATTATTTGGCACTTTCCTGATCTACTTATTTAATTTACAAACATCACAACATTTTTTTTTTCACTCTAAAATCAGAAGATTTACCTTGAATTATCATTGCCCAGAAGTCTAACAAGTCCCCATAGAAAATCCTCTGCTCCTGAATGATTAAGAAATTTGGTGATTGTTTTCTCTTTGTCACAGTGTAAGTCATCCACAAGCATTTCCAATGCCATGTGAGATTTCTTATCCGTGCGCATCAAAAGGGAAAAGTAATCCTCCTCTTGCCAGTTGCAACTCATTTTTGCTGTGAAACCAAACACGGGCACTGGTAAAACAAATCCTTGCGGTGTTCAGGGATTAAATCCCAACATTTTTTAAAATTGAAAAAGTTCAGACTGTCTATTTCGATTAAAGGCCATCTGCGTCTCTCATTTACTTTAGGTATGTTTTTGTTTAAGCATTGTCATTTTGTTACAAGGGTTTCCCTAGAAATGAAACATTTTTACACATGTACGCCTTCACACGGCAGTGCTCGACATCCATATTGTTTTATAGTAACCAGAGAATTAAATTCTCGCGATAAGTAACGAGAATTCATTCAAGCCTCTTACATCAATAAATAAAATCNNTCTACTACAGAATAAACTCATGTTATTCTTTTTGAAATATATATATTTTTTCAATGATATAAAAGAAAATGCAATCTAATTTTCGTTTCCGGTTGTCTGAAAACAAAAAAGACAGGGACTTGCATGCTAAATGAAAATTGGGCGTTACTCACTTACTCCTCACCACAAAACAAGAGGAAGGACAGGAAACAGACTTATTGGTATTCTATGGTTTAATGTTAATTTTAATCTCGAAAATTCTTGGCCCTAATAAATGTAATTATTGTTTGAAAATGATTCACTGATTGAGTCTTTGAGACTGTTGAGATGAGTCAATTTATTTTGTTCCTTTAAAAGTTTAATCTTAAGTTAAACTGAGTTTCACTATGTGATGGTTTTGCCACAGTGAAATTCTATATCGTTTTTTATTTGTTCCAAGGACGTATGTACATGTATGTCCATAAATTGTTCATAAATAACTAGGTTTTCTTCAGATTGAATTTTTTCATGTGCCCTTTTTCTTGCAATAGACATGACCATGTTCACCGTTGCTCTTACAGTATCAGTATCATCGGTAATGTCTATTTCATGGGGCTGCTGTGGTGTAGTGCCTTCAAATCTTGAGGTCTAAGGTTCAAATCCTAGCCAGGCTGCGGTTGGCTGTCCTTGTCTTCTGGATGTCGACGTCACAGGTGTTGGCATGTTAAAGAATCCTCCCTGCTCTATGATCATAGATACTGAGCATATGCAAAATGTGTTGCCCTTCACTGACGCACAGTGATATCTCCATGAAAGTGAAAGATTCTTGAGTGGAACATAAACAACAACACAAGTTATTACAACCAACCAACCAGTTTATATGTGCAAAAAAGTTTTATCTATCATAATATCAATTTTATCATCAGTCAAAATGTTTGTTTCATTACAGATCACTTGTAAACAGGAGCATCTAGCTGTAATTGATTTTGTCAGCTGACAAAATCAACAAAGATGGTTTTTAATCAAAATGGGAAATTACAAATCTAGACCCACCATTTCTTGTGCAGGTAAAATATATTTTGACATAACAGTCTCTGCTGTAACACTGCATAGAAATGTACTTCGAATAATGTTGATTTGTTTACAAAGAGATGAAACACTGATTTTGAACATTTACTTCCCCCACCCAATTCTGTATAAATGCATGTGTTTACACTCATCTGACTCAACTGTCACATTTGACCAACTGTCATGACTATAATCTACTGGCCAGGGGAGGGGGGAGGGGGGCTGCTGTGACATGGTCGTTAGCATGTACGCTTTCTTATCATGAGGTCTTGGTTTGAATCTTAGACACACTGCTATTGACTGTCCCTGTAATTCGGATGGGACAGTCAAAACTGAGGCCCCATGTCACAGTAGGTCTGTATATTGAAGAACCCTACGGCTGCAGTGCATGCATGTAGGCAAAATTTGTCGCCCTTCAGCGGCACACAGTGATGTCTTCATGTACGTGAAAGATTCTTGAGTGACATTTTAAATAACAATACAATCAACCAATTAGAAATATTGGTTTATCCTATTAACTCTTACTTGAAAAAGTTGTGATTTTGTTGTAGTAACATAGATGTACATACAGTGGAACCTGTCTTGAGAGACAAACCCTTCTGCCATAGAAAAATGGTTTTCCAACACAGGCGGTCTCCCATAACAGTTTTTATTCATGGGATTATTTAAAAGCAGTGGTCTCTTAAAACAAATTTAACTGAATTCATAAGTTATTTTTTAACAGATGAACTAAAGAAGAAAATAAGTGAGAGCTACTCTATATTTCGCTCCAAGGCAATAGAAGACTTACGGCCAAGAGAGTCTGACTGGTCAGACATTCAGATAGCATGTGGGTAAGTCTTGGTTTGATAGAGTATAGTAAATTCAACATTCCAATCATTTTCCTGCATAAAGCAAGCTGAATATTTAGAGCATTGTGCTTTGACCCTTTCAACCCCAAGTTTCAGAATATTATGCTCTTTTCTTTTGTCTTAGACCAGTCCATATCAGTCTGTAGTGTTGAAACGGTTAAACCACTCAGTCTCTGATCTCTCATTAGCACAGGTTTGAGCATTGCTGAAACATAAGCTGATTATATGAGAAATTTGCCAGTTTATTTGTGGAAGGCCAGTGGTCTGTTGTCCACCAAGAAATATGGCCACCACCATATGATGGAAAGCTTGTGGAGTGTAGTATAAAACAAAAAGAACAAATGTAAAACAAGAAGTACACATGGATGCCCCACTGGTAAATCAAGGTGGCGTTGCCTGAAAAAAGTAGCAATTTTGAACATTTGGACTACATGGACCTAGAGTAAATACATTGAAGGGATTATCTTCTCAAAAGTCAATAGTAAAAAAGATATACAGTGGCACCTCATTAATCTGGACACTTTCATTGAAGATTTTGCTCCCTGGACGTTTTGAGTGGAAGGTGAAGCATCCGGATTATTTGCCCCAGATGAAAAACATTGCCCATTATGCGCAATATGTTTCAGTAATCCGGAGGCTTAACTAATCGTTACAATTTTGTTAGGAGCCAAAGTGTCTAGATTAATGGGGCTCCACTGTACGTATTGGTATTGATATTGATGTTTAACGTCCCACTTAAGAATATTTCACTCATATGGAGACGTCACTGTGTGCCGTTGAAGGGCCACAGATTTTGCCTATGCTCGGCACTTATGGCTGTAGAGCAGAGAGGGTTCTTTAACGTGCCAACACCTACTGTGACACGGGACCTCGGTTTTTACTCTCTCATACTAAAGACGGGGACGGCCAACCGTGGAGTCGCGCTACATGACTCCAACCTGGACCTTTCGATTTGCAGTCAAACACGCTAACCACTCAGCCACGGAGGCTCTACCACTGTAAGTTAACTATAGAACAAAGATTTCTGCTGATCAGTTCATCATTAATCCTCACCTTTGTTGATTTTCATAATTGTAGGAAAGGGGATTACACGAGAGTACAGGAGCTGCTTTCTGACGAGAATGTATCTGAGACGACAGAGGGCAACCTGACACTACTGCATATAGCCTGTATATATGGTGGTAAGTATCAGAAAATTAGATCCTAGATAAAAATCTCCTGGCAGGGAGGAGTAGTATAACAAGTTAAGTTAAATTACATTGAACAATAGGGGCCGTATTGGCCTAGTGGTTAGCGTTTCTGACTTCGAACTGAGAGGTTCAGAGTTCGAGCCCAAGCCACAGTACAGTTGGGCGTCCCTTTCTTTTGGATGAGACAATAAAAAACCGAGGTCCCATGTCCCAGACAGTAGATGTTGGCATGTTAAAGAACCCGCCCTGCTCTACAACTGTAAGTGCCAAGCATAGACAAAAATTTGTTTCCCTTCACCAGCACATGGTGACGTCTCCATATAAGTGAAAGTTTCTTGAGTAGGACGTTAAACAACAATACCACAACAACACTGAACAATACAAATTTTTCAGTCACGTAGTGGGAAGGGGGAAGTTAATGACCTTTATCTTACTTTTGATAAGTAAAATCTGTTACTTTTTTACACTCCAAAATATCTATGCTGTATTTGCATTCTAACTCATATTCCATCTTCAGTGTGATTCGCAGAGCTAATGAAATCTAATTAACCCTTTCAACACCACAGACCAAAATAGACTGGTCCAGACAATAGAAAAGAACATACCATTCTGATACATGGGGTTGAAAGGGTTAAGAGAGCAAATCCCATGACCTCTGCGAACTTGCCAACCTTGAAAAAATTTCTATGGGGGAGATTTTTCAGTTTGAAACTATTTCATTGGGTAGACTCTATAAATGAGTAAGAATTAATAGGAAAATTGAAGTTTCTTCATGGGGAGACATGCATGTTTTCATAAGAAATTATCAAAATCTGATATGAAAAATAGGGAGTCTCTCTATTTATAGGGGGCGGGGGAATTGGCAAATATGCCTCTGTCATTAACCAATTCAAATTTGGGTATACATGTATGATAAACTAAAGGTTCCACACACATTAATTGAATTTGACCCCATTTTAATTGGATTGATGCTGTGGAAGCCGGAATCTGATTAATCAGGTCGATTGATAAAGTAACTTGAACTGCCTGATTCTGAAGATGACTCTCAGGGTAGATTGGTATACCATAGAAGAATTTCAAACGCTCTAAATGTTTTTATCCATGATTTTTTGTCTTATAGAGACAAATTTTCATGTGTCCCTCAGGAGGTCGTCAGTTTGGGGGGAAAACAGAATTCAATTTCACTGAATTTATTTCTTGTGTAGGAACTAAGAAGATAAGAATATCATATTTTTTATTCATTTCAATTTTTTTTCCTTTCTTCTCTGTAACTTTCAGGTAGTAGATCATTGATCAAGTTGCTGTTAGAGAAAGATGTAAAGCCAAATTGTCTTAGTAAAAAGCAGTTCACAGCCTTGCATTTAGCCACATATCGGGTAAGTATGTTACATTTAGTGCCGTAAGTTTCACTACTTAGTCCCTCAATATGTTAAATGTTTGAAATTATACTTATTCTTGCTATCCTTTATTTATTTATGTATTTAAGGGGATGTTGAGCTCAATTCCTTGACTTAGCTCTGCCTGGGCAATATACTGGAGTATTGTTTTACAATATTTTTTATAAAGAGCAGGCTTGGGGTCACCATGGCCTAGTGGTTAGTGTGTTTGACTTCAAAATTGAGAGGTCTGGACTTTGACCCTAAACCATAATACAGTTGGCTGTTTTCTGTCATTCAGATGAGACAGTATAAGTCAAAGTCCCGTGTCACTGTAGTTGTTGGCATATTAAAGAACCCTCCCTGCTCTTTGGCCATAAGTGCTGAGTATAGGCAAAATTTGTAACCCTTTACCGACACACGGTGACATGAAGTGAAATATTCTTGAGTGGGACATTAAACAACAATGCAACCAACAAGAGCAGGCTCCTTACATTGACTTTCTCCTTTTACTATCATGATTGATCCTTTGACATGACTGATCTTTGACCATTTTAGACAGTTCTGTAGTAAAACTGGAGGTCCTGAGTGTCACTGCTGAATGACCATAACTTCTGAGCACAGGCTAAATTCCTGTCGCCCTTCATTGGCATTGATGACATCTCCATATAAGTGAAAGATTTGTGAGTTGGGCGTGAAACAAAAATACAACTTACCAAACAATTCTATTCACTTGATGAGACCATGCGTTTGATTAAAACGCTTCACACATGTATTTTAGATTGTTATCATTTTATTAAGTTTTGGTGTATACAAATTTTGTAAAATAATTTAAGACTTTTTGCTTACAACAGGGAGATGTGGAGTGTGTGGAGTACATATTGGAGTCCAGTAATGTTGACGTCAACGTTGCTGGTAACAGTGGCCTCACGGCACTTCATATTGCGGCTATGTGTGGCCAAAGTGAGGTAAGTGATATCAATTTGCAGTTTTTTATTCATGAGAAATCATTAGAATTTAATACAAAAAATCGGGAGTCTTCTTATTTATGGGGGAGACTTTGCAAGTATGAGATATTCTTTAAAGTAAGCCCTTACCTTTTCTATTTTTAGATAACCAATAATCTACTGGAGAATGGTGCTAAAGTCAATGTGGGAGATGCTGTCAAGTTCTCACCTTTACACATTGCTTGTAATTTTGGTCATGACAAGGTATGTATCATAGATACTGTCCCCAAAGATATTATTATTTTCTTAAAGACGTCTCCATACAAGTGAAAGATTCTTGAGTCGGAAGTTAAATTACAATACAACCAACCGACCAACTTTTCTTAAAGGAATTGGAGCCGCCGTGGCCAAGTGGTGTTTGAGTGTTTGTCTTCCGATCGAGAGGTCAAGAGTTTGAGCCAGAGCCGCCGTATGGTGGCCTGTCCCTGTCTTTCAGATGAGACAGTTAAAACTGAGGTCCTGTGTCACAGTAGGTGTCAGCAAGTTAAAGAACCCTCTGTG
>JACSZP010045799.1:0-16071 GCA_016161895.1 Pinna nobilis | reverse complement strand
TATATAAAATTGTTTAACACACATGTCACAAAATATAAGAAATAACGGCGAATAATTATTTTTGCTAAATATATGAATACAGCAGCAAAATCTCTAAGAATCCTAGTAAAGAATTTTGATTTGTCTGTTTTCATTTTTTTTCTTTTTTTTTCTTTTGGTTATGTTTTCTGTTTTTTTTTTTTTTTTTTTTTTTTTAATTTTTTATTCATTTTTTAAAATTTTTTTGTGCTTGTTGTGATTCTTTTTTTTGTTTCTCAAACGAAGCAAATTATTATAGGATAATAATGTGTATTGTGGAAAATTTGAAAAAGCAACATTTACATGAATCGTGCAGACTTCACAGATTAAAATCATTGTCACTTCTTCTCAGAAAATGAAAATGTTTTTAAATGGTATTTCATTTAGTTTTTCATTCATTAGTTACCCTTTCCCTTATTTTGAAATAAAAGTCAAACAACACAATGCACATCAAAACACTGTTGGCGAAAGAGTAAAACTCTTCGATTAACATTTCATTCTTAATACACTTCAATCAGTAAAAGTAGGATATCAAACAAAATTCAATAACATAATATTAATAATAAAACATTTACACTATACACTACTTTAAGATAAGTAGTTTGATTCGATAGAGTGTTATATAAGAGTAAATACGTGGACACGTATGTTGTTGTATTGCTGTTTAACGTCCTAGTCAAGAACATTTCACTCACATGGAGGCGTCACCGTGTGCCGGTGAAGGACGACAAATTTTGAATATGCTCGGCATTTATGCCCGTAAAAGCAGGGAGGGTTCTTCATCGTGCCAACATCTATTTACTGCGACCTCGGTTTTTGCTCTCATCCGAAAGACAGGGACGGCCAGCAGCAGCGTGGCGCTGTGCGGATCGAGTAAATATGTAAATATGCATCAGTCAATCTCCTGTAAGGAAAACAAAATTAAGGATAAACAATAGATAAACAAAACAAATACGCTACAAATTC
This sequence comes from Pinna nobilis, assembly GCA_016161895.1. NCBI lineage: Eukaryota > Metazoa > Mollusca > Bivalvia > Pterioida > Pinnidae > Pinna > Pinna nobilis. The sequence goes on along the minus strand of JACSZP010045799.1, from coordinate 15,087 downwards.
CTAAAACTGATATCATCGACTTTGTGCCAAACATACAAAACAAACAAAGATTTACTTCTAACCAAAGTAACAATAACCAATATATTTTTCTGAAAAAAAGTTTTATATAAATAAGACAAAATCAGGGGTACTTTATACTATTAATGCAACGAGGTCGAATGTAAAACTATAAGAAAAAGGACAAGAAGAAAGTACATATCAGAGGATACAGAAATATAAAAAATGATATTATCTTGATTAGGTAAATTTATAGTTAACAATTACTTGCAAAATCAAAATCGCTTTTAAGTCCTTGCGACTAAAAGTAAATATCAAATATAGGTTCTGGTATTAAATTATTCATTATTAAATGAATCAGCATTAATGCAAACGTAAAATGTATGTACTTTTAAATTATTTTTGAAATTGTTGGCATAAAACATAGTTCATTACATGAGCTACAGTAATAACCTGAATATACATCTACATGGCGAAATATGAGAAAGAACGACGAATAATTATTTTTGCTAATTATATGAATACAGCAGCAAAAATTCTAAGAATCCTAGTAAAGACTTTTGAATTGTCTGGTTTCTTTTTTTTTTCTTTTTTGGTCTTCTTTTCTGTTTTTGTTTTTATTTTTTTTATTCATTTTTTAAAAATTTGTTTGTGCTTGTTGGGTTTTTTTTTTATTTTTTTAAATTTTTTTTGTTTCTCAAAAAAGCAAATTATCATAGGTTAATAATGTTTTTGGAGGAAAATTTGAAAAAAACCAATATTTACATGAATCGTGCAGACTTCACAGATTAAAATCATTGTCACTACTTCTCAGAAAATAAAAATGTTTTTATATGGTATTTCATTTAGTTTTTCATTAATTAGTTACCTTTTTACCTTATTTTGAAAATAAAGTCAAACAACACAATGCACATCAAAACACTGTTGGCGAAAGAGTAAAACTCTTCGATTAAAATCACATACTTAATACACTTCAATCAGTAAAAGTAGAGATATCAAACAAATATTCAATAATATAATATTCATAATAAAAGATTAAAAAAAATTTAAATTAAAAAGAAGGGCGACAAATTTTGCCTATGCTCGGCATTTATGCCCGTAAAGCAGGGAGGGTTCTTTAACGTGCCAACATCTATCTACTCCGACCTCGGTTTTTGCTGTCTCATCTGAAAGACAGGGACGGCCAACCGCAGCGTGGCGCTGCGCGGAAAGAGTAAATATGTAAAGGTATCGTGAATCAGTCAATCTCATGTAAGGAAAACAAAATTAAGGATAAACAATAAATGAACAAAACAAATACGTTATAAATTTCTAAAACTGATCTCGTCGACTTTGTGCCAAACATACAATACAAAAAAAGATTTACTTCTAACCAAAGTAACAATAACTAATACTTTTTTCTTTAAAAAAACGTTTTATATAAATAAGACAAAATGATGGGTATTTTATACTATTAATGCGAATAGATCGAATGTAAAACAACAAGAAAAAGGACAAGAAGAAAGTGCATATCATATATGAGGATACAGAAATATAAAAATGATATTATCTTGACTAGGTAAATTTATAGTTAACAGTTACTTGCAAAGTCAAAATCGTCAAAGTCAAAGTCCTTGCGACTAAAAGTAAATATCAAATATTGGTTCTGGTATTATTGTTAAATGAATCAGCATTAATGTAAACGTAAAATGTATGAACTTTTAAATTATTTTTGAAATTTTGGGCATAAAACATAGTTCATTACATGAGCTACAGTAATAATCTGAATATACATGTACATTGCGACTTAATAATTTATAATTCATTCATATTATTTTCATTGAATCTGCAGCTTTATCACATTTACTTTTTGTATATCTTATCATCAAATGCAATTTATATTTTCAAGTTAGTAATTTTAAAAATTTTCCCTTCTTACCGTAACATTGTCATTGTAATTGAGCCTTCAAATAATCTTCCCTTTCCGGTAAAATACGGTTCTTGAAAAATATGAATGAGCAGGAACATAGTGTGCTTATAAAACAACATGTACAAAGTACTCTCTCTCTCTCTCTCTCTCTCTCTCTCTCTCTCTCTCTCTCTCTCTCTCTTCCCCCCCCTTAAATTCTGTATCTTCATTACATATAGCATAAGTACCTTTTAAAACTAACATATTTCAATCTTCCTTCCGGTACAATGGCAAAACAAAAACACGTACATCGATTGCAATATCACATCAATTACTCTACATTTATAATGTTATGGTCGTTCTCTTAATTTGCTTTCATAACTAACGTATATAACTATAATCTAACTTTATGAGCGGGGTTGGTTTTTTCTTTTTACAAGTTTGACCACCGCCTTTCCTGGAAACAAACCTGGATCCGCGCATGCACTCAAAAAGATTTACTGTCAATTTGCTTTCAACATTCATACAAATAATTATAAAAATAGCATTTAGCTTTTCCCGGGAATCACACATTTCTGAGAATGTTTCACTGGTATTGAGGCGTCGTCAAATGCTGGCGAGGAGCTCCTTATTATGCCTTTGCTCAACACTTATAACCATTGAGTAGTGGGGACTCATAACATGCCGTCACCAGCTATGACACGGGGCTCAGCCAAAAGACGATAAAAGTTAGGCCGTCCCACCGAGACTCAAACCTACAAAATTAATCGTCAACAGCAAACACTTACACTTCTGTTGCATACCCCCGCCACCTCTCTAAAAAAGCAAAATTATTGCTTTTTACATGCATATAGCTTAAGCTACTCAAAACATATCTCATCCCAAAAGGTGCACCATAAACACAATATTGTCCCGAAAAACAATCAACGTTATGCAAATATCAAATTACGGAATACGAATAACAGAGTTACATAAAGATGACAACGTATACAATTTCATAGTACAAATATCTCACCATTACAAGGTATTTTCTCAATGAAAAGAATTCCATTTCCACCAGTTTATAACAGAAGAGTTCATAATCTTCCACAGAACACCGCGTATGTATCTGATTGTTATTTTACAATGCGCAATTGAGGGTCACATCGCTTCTGTACATCGTTATTTATAGTTAGTTGCATTATTCTTTAACGTCCCACACATTAAGCTTCCACTTATCTGGAGACGTCACCGTGTGTCTGCATTCGAGAAATGTCGCAACGATGCCCGGATTGCACCCACGATCTCAAGATCAGAAGGCGATCATGCTAACCACAAGACAACGGTGGTACTGTATATTGCCAGTTCATATAGTCATATCATCATAAGACGTGAATCTATATCATAATTGTACCTTGCAATCGTAGTGCTAAAGTCAAATGGCACTCAAAAAGTTTGTTATCCAGTTCGATCGAGCAAGGCGATTCCCACTCGCAAAACTGTGATGTCGTATTTAGGCTTTAAGTGCATAAACGTAATTCTAAAAATATAGACACTTGAATATAAGCCTGCGTTTTTCTTCAACATATTCAAAATATGACAAATAAAAGCAATATTATCATAAAAATGTCATTATAAAAAAGAATAAGATAAAACATGCCTTTTAACATTACAGTCAAACCTGTTTTAAGAGACCGTCCAAGGGAAAGAGCAGAAAGGGTCACATAAGACAGGTGGTCTCTTAATTCAGGTGATTTATATGGTGAAAAACCATTTTGGGAACCACTCATTAAGGTCACATAAGACAAGTAATCCTATAATTCAGTGGGTTGCTGAGGCAGGTTAGACTGTATGTGCAATATCAATCCGTCTCTATATACGGCAAATGTAAACTATGTACCTTATTTCAACGAATCGGTGATTCAACAATTGTCCACGTTGACAGGCTTCCGTGAATGTGGTTTTTCATATGAATTCGGGACCTCAGTTTTTTACATTGTAAATCCAATTATAATCGCGAGGATTTCATTTTCGCGCCGTTACGTACTAGCGATAAAAAAGTTCTCGCTAAATTTACTAGCCTGTCTTCAGCATGCATGAATCAACATAAACTCTTCGATATGCCATACACGCACGCGAAAGTATGGTGTCGCTATTAATTGCATAAATTCTGATTCGCCAAAATAAAGTTCCGCGAAATTTTCTGGATTTACAGTAGTATGCGTCCCATCCAAATGATGAGTAAAGCAAGCTCCCTGGTTGAGACTCAATTCAATGATATCACGATATGAAGGCAAGCACTTTGAGATTAGAGACATCTTACATCTCTCCTTCGACCAGATATAAAAATATTCATGTTTTGTATACGACTTTACAAATTTTCAAAACTTTAAACATTCCTGTGACGGGCTACTTGAAGGTACACCAACTTAACAAATGAAAATATTTGTAAAAAATACAATCCGTAGAAAATGGAGTTATTTAGTAAAAAGGAAAAGCGACACCAAGAAAATTTTTTAAATTTTTCAAAATTGCAAAGTCTGCTCTCAATGAAAAAACAGCATCAATGTCCTACAGGTTTTGATGCAAAAGTTTATTATCTTCCATAGAATAACGCGAATATATCCGATGGTTATTTCATCACGCAATGTTATAATAATGATTCAAATACTTCACTTGTATATCATATTGTCAATAAACAATGAATCATTTCACAATCACACTTGAATCCGCGTGCCATATGTGTAACTTGTAATTGAAAAACCAAGGTCAAATGTCACGTAAGTTTGGTATTTAATTCGATTGAGCAAGACGGTGCGCACTCGTGGTATCGATAAAGGATCCTCATTCTTATAACATCAAATCAATGTTATTAGAATACATGTATGTCTTTTCCTATGAACCAGCAGCTTTGACCAATTGACACAGCTTCGCAAAATCTGCTCAAATCTTTCTCAATCAATACAAAATCTTCGCAAAAAAAAAGCAAAGTACCGTGCAACCGCGATCCAATGATGTCATATCATAAAATACAGAAAACTGTATTCACTATCAGTAGCTGTTAACGCAAAAATGTCGATACCTATCTAAGCCTAGGTTGAATATTCTGGTAAACAACGTCCATAAGAATACACACGTGCGTACAATCCCCAAAAATGTAAACATCCATTTTGGCTTAATCAGCTTTAGGACAGTAATGACTTCCAGCACTTGAAACCTTGCTATCTGTGATTTTATCTGAGAAAAGAAGTCCCTTCCATACACTGTATAACCGTTTTGAAGTTATGGACATACTCAAAACTCTCATTTAGCTTCATAATCTGTATAAACTTTTCAAATAAGCTAGATATTAGACACATGTCGAAAACTAAGCAAGTACCATGTTATGTTACATGAACGGAAGGCTTTATCATTAGCCGTTTCTTGTATATGTAGTTATATAACGAAGATATTCCGTTATAGTACTGCGAACACACACTCCAACGTCATTAAAACTTAATTATAAATTTATAAGTTTCCTCATAGTTATTGACACGTAACGTAAAACTATGAGAAATGTGACGTGTATGATTATTGGTCATCATGTTTGATGTCACTTCCAAAATCAATGTGACACGAAAAAGTGTAAGGATGAATAATATGACATGGCATGATATATAAATAAATAAATTTGTCAAGTATGATGATCCATGATTACAACACACAAAGATCTTAAAATCAAATACAGTATGCGAATAACGGGCTTTTGAAAAGTACTTATATTGTCGATCTATCATGAACGACTACCATAAATATGCACTTTATTTCCGTGAATCTTTTTCGCGCTGTTATAATTTTCGCGCATATCGATCATCATGAAACAAACTAAGCTGTTATAAGCGTCACTATAGAACACAATATTACGACTTTTAAAAACACTTTCTAGCCAATTAACATGTTAACAAATAATAGAATAAACATAGGTTCACATGATTGGGATACAATTAACATGCTAAAAATCCAGATAATAAACATTTACGTTATTTCATGCCAATTCCTTTAAAATGTCTAGTAATATTCTGAATATCTAAATATCTGATTACCAGACAAGATATCCTAGAAGGATCTTGAAGTCAACCATTGTATTCAAATCCCTTCAGTTTCAAAATTTACATTCTACAAACGTAAACACCAGTTTGTCATTCAAATTACTTCAGTACATTATCTGATTATAAATCAAAGCTTACCTCCAACTCTACATGAAAATGGATGTGACAATTAAAACATATTAAACATTGGATATATTCTGAGATATTTGGCTTCGAAGGATATTGACGCCCACCTTCACGTGCCTTTTTGTTAGTTATATGACTACATGTGTGTTTCCTTTGAATCTCTATGATCCCTCACAGTAATCAATAATTGGGCCTTCTATCTTTCTAGCCCCTTACTATTTCAAAAATCTACAAATATGGACACCATTATATCATTCTCAGTTCTTCGGTTGTTTATCTTAGTATATCTTTCTCCACTCTTCATTCATCCACTACATATACTTGTATGCAACAGTAACTACATTTATTTAAAGCCAATAATTTGAGATATTTGACTTCCAAAATTTCAAAATTCTCTATGACATGATCTTTGACTCGATGACTTTGAAACTCGTCAATCTCTACAAATATGTAAAAGTCGCCATAATTTGAAAATAAAACAGTTTCTGGGGTATTTGGCTTCGGAAATTGTGCTCCACTTTGCGACCCACTATTGATTCTGAATCAGTTTCAAAAGATCCCATGCAAAACTCGACCCTAAGGGAAACCTACACTGAGGAAGATTCTTTCATTACTTTCTCAGAAATTGTGATGTTTCAAATTCCCCTTGTAGGCTTTATTTTTTACATCAGTCGAAAAAATGTAACATGCAAAACTAAACCGAATAAAAGACATGCATGTAAAATTTGAGAAAAATCTCTTCCGTACTTTATGAGGAACACCGATAACGGGAAATGTTTCAGGAAGGACGACTAACGATGAACGACAGACAATGGATGAAAGGTGATTTGATTAGCCCGCCATCAGGATGATAGAGGGCTAAACTTAGAAAGGATTTTAATCATTGTGAAACATGATAATAATCAAACTTTTCACTTTACAGTTATAACTGAATAAACACCAACAGGCTAAAATAGGCTTTCTTTCTGAACTGTACTCAACATAAACAACATAATCGAATCAGAAATCTATGTATCAACTTTGCATGCAATTACAGTGATGAATGAACGATGAAAGATATTTTAAAATATCCTTTTATAAGATGAAAACTGGACCACATTCAAGATGGACTCGGCCACTATGTTAAATATATGCTACTATGAATATAGAAAATAGACTCATATTCAAGGTTTTGTTATTTGAGATCTCGGATTTTAAGATAGCGAATAGAAAATTGTATGCATGGTCAGTAAGTCAATAGCAAATGTAGGAGTAAATAACTATCACGTACATAGATAAATATTCTAAGTCTATCACATTTGCAGTTAATTAATACAGAATTGGTGTAAAAGTTATAAATAAAGTGAATTCAATGTACAAATGAAGCAAACCAGAGGAGCGACATAGGTGACTTAAAAAAATCAAAATTGAACATGATCAATGCGTCTTCAATTCAACCCTTTTTTCTTTTATAAAACCTGTTTCATTTTGCATCATTCAGTGACAATTCACATGAATTTACGCACAATAACAAAATCAAGTCTCATATACTGCACTGTGTATATGATATAATTATGACAAATTTTAAGTTGTCTTAGTGTAACATTAAAAGCCTGATTAATATGACTACAAAATCAACAAATATGAATAAAATCGTATTATATGAAAAACTGTAAAATACAGACATGGACGTTACCTCTCAATTCATCTGAGTAAGCTTGCATGCAGAAGTTCAAAATAGATAAAGATTGACATGATGAGTAGAGAAACTGAGATGTATTCTTGACAAATTTAAGTTGAGTGTTGGACTTTGAGAGAGACATTTTTGGGAAAATGTTATTTGTCAATTTACTTATGGCCCCACCCCTCCTCCAAAAGAAAATAGTACCGGAATGAATGTCGACATTTCATCTTTTGAATTTATCGGACGTTTTACATAGTTAGAATAAATAACTGATAACCACGACCTAGGTTGTATTCTTCAAAGACACGCTACTATCTTCTCCTTCAGTCAATTTTGTTTATTCGCTGACAAACCTTCTGAAGATCGCTTGAAAAATGTAGGTGGTTCGCATAAAATACGACGCATTTTCTGGCAATGTAAATCTTCACCTGCGATAATCGCTAGCAATCTGTCCACGATCAAAATGACCTGACATAGAGTTAACGTCATAGTCAAATCGAGAATAAACGATTGCTAGCGACTTCTCACAGCACTCCATCATATATCCGATCTCCAGCGACTTCTTATAGCACCCCGTTACGCAACAGATAACCAAGAAATTTGTGTATGTGGTTCACATGGACAAATTAGATACTTAGCCTTGTTACTTACCTTAACAACATAAAAAGTGCGAAGCTTCTATAAACTTTTGTTTTGTATGTTGCCAAAATAAAATCTTAAAACAGCACAGAAAAGCATTCGGAAAAGAGTAATACCTTAACATGACATGTGCTCCCAAAATAGAATAATATCGTTACAGGTTTTAACTGAACTTATGGATACAAATCACTCTCTTGACTCAATTTAGGGGAAATTTGAAGTCCTGTACACAAAGTAGGGAATAAAACGGTCGGAAAATTAACATCAATAGCGGGTTTCAGACGGAATTTGACTAGGTATCCGGTAGTAGTCAGCGTTTCTTTTCACTCAAACTGACTTCAATTTCCCCATTGTGAACTTTCCAGTTTAATGTATCACTATTCCAACTGCACCTGTATATGGAATATATATCAGTCAGTTAATAAAATATTCCAAAGCTTGTGTATCCTATTAGGATTCCTTAATAGATATTTACTGACGACGAGGAACGGGAACTAAGTGTCCCTAATGGTTAGACAGAAGTCCTCACTTCGAAAGTTTTACGGTGGCCATCATGACACAGTTGACCGTTACATAATGTTGGTGTAACAGGTCATCAGGAATTAGTTTCCCTTATCTTGAACATATTTCTGTCTTTGTTTCTGTTTACGACTATAAATAGATATGGCTGATGTTCCCTTGGTATCTTTTACTTTCTGTTTATCATTTCAAAAAGAAAATTAAGGAAATATGACTATTTACTGATTAATGCCTTGTGTGTCCACCATGACTTTGAGGAACAAAGAATCATCTCTGAGGTACGTTCTCGTTTCCAGTACCGCATGGGACACAAACAAAGGACACCCAGAAGCTATGTTCATGTCCGATGTTGGACGTTTGAAGCTGCCGCTGGAAGGGTCGGGGCAGAACGTGTCGCTCAAATTTCTTCTCCCTGTATCTTGGTCCAGCAACATTAGCGTGACTTTTTGCTGAAATGGCCATTGAAGCAAAGGGTCATATTCACCGCGCATGATGACAAAGAAGAGTGACAAATGAGTACCTTTGCCCATCCCGTCTCCATTCAAATATAACCTTGCGCACATCTTATATCCAAATCGCCCCGTGTAGAAAGGCTGACTATACAATGACAAAGTTGTTCCAGTGATTGCATCCTGTTTTCTCTTTAGGTAGTCTCGAATTTTCCACATCAGAACACCATCGTAGCTAGCCGTTTCTAGGACTTGGAATCGAAGGTCTAGCTCTGCCATTCGAATGTCTTGAATTCCAAGTTGGCGGTCATGTTGTTGTAACTGGGTACGCATATTATCTACAACAGGAATGAAACGTAAAAATTAAAAATAAAATTACTGTTGATGCTTTCAGTGTTGTTGCTTTTTCATATTTTAAGATTCCACTGATAGGTTTTCACTCATATAAATACGTCGCAGAATGCCGGCGAGAGATTTAAAATTATAGTTTTAGTATTCAAAGCTTTTTTGCAGCGCGGAGCCTTTATTGTGTCAATACCCACTTTGATACGGGACCTCGGTTTCAAGGTCCTACTTCAACAGCCTGCTACTTTCAACTTCAAATGCCCAACACTTTGAACACGAACGACCGCTAGTAATGTCATTGACTTATATTTGCTATGACATGGAATCGAAAACAGAGTCTCCAAAAGCGATGTTAAACAGAGGTGTGAACTTAAAAGTACAATGTTTTAATATAAAAACGTTTTTAATAAGTGTCAAACCATACTTTATACAACAATTCCACATAAATACCTAGTAAACGATCAAGTTTCTCAGAGTTTTTCATTTCAAAGAATAACTAGAATATTATGAATACTGTCAGTGGTTATTATAATGCATGTACCTATATTGCTATGCAAATAAAAACACTGAAATTTACCTTGAAATAGCTGGAATATCTAAAAGACAACTTAATTGCGATATCTGTCGATCAAGTATTTCTTTCAGCAAACTATACGAACTCCGATGGAAACCAATTGTTAACCTTCACAGACAAAATTGTTCCCTAATTCGTATGATGAGGGGATTCATTCATGAATTTAAAAGAGACAAAATCTAGCTGTTGTCTTTAACTGGTAACTTAAATATCCTGAAGATGTTTTCTTAAGTGATAACGACAATTGAGTCCGCCGTGGCTTAGTGGGTTAGCGTTTTTGCCTTCTGGTTCTGAGTTTATGGGTACAATACGGAGTCACACTTCCGTTGGATTTTACTGTCTTACGGATGAGACAGTAAAAAACCGCGGTCCCTATCACTTTTAATGTCGGCACTTTCAAAAAAACCCTATGCTCTAAGGCTATAAGTGCCGAGCATAGGCAACATTTGTCGACCTTCATCGGCACACGGTGACGTCTGCATATAATCGAAAAATTCTCGAGATGGACGGAAAACGATAATACAGTTAACCAATAACGATAGTTTTCATGTGTATAGTTTATTGTTAATTAGAACGTATGGGATTCACATTGTAATAATTGATTGACAAAGTGCTGTAAATGCATCTTAGTGTGCAGTTATATGTCAGAATTAGGTACACAAGAAAATAAATTTACTCAATCATGCATGCTGTCACTTCACTGTTTCATTTTAAGCGTAGTTTTAGCCAAACTTTATTTGTAATTGGGCATCCAATTTAAAACCCTGAATTACTCATCTGCGGCCCTTTTCACAAAGAATCTTAAGATAAAAATCACTCTTAGTCGTAAAAGCATGAAATTTTATTATTGTTTATTTGACAAATTCTAAGTGTAAATAAACGAATATTGCCACAGTCAGGTTTATATCATTTATATTAATCAAATTCCATCACAATTTGCCAATTTTACCATAAAATGTACAAAATATGATCGATTGAAATATATCTAACTTACAATTACGAGTGATTTTGATCGTAATATTTTTTGTAAAAAGGGCCCCTAATTAAGACTAGGACTGGAATTGTTGAACGAAAGAAAGTATCCTAGATGATGGATGAGAATATGCAACACAATTTGAAAGGAGACAAATAAAGGAGCAAAAATTATGTCATATTAATTAACAATTATATTAATCTATCCTGAATAGTTTTGAAAGGTTCTACTTTGACATATTTAACCTTACTTACACAAACTTTTCAAGTTTAAAAAATATTAAAATCTAAATTAAAGAACTCATTTTAAAATGTGGTTATTAAACTCGAACCTGAAGAAATAAACACAAATGCCTTCACAATATTGAAGAAACGTTCTTCTACTGGTCTGGATAGTGAAGATGAATAAAATTTCGGTGTCAATGTCTGAGAGTAAAAATACTGCAAATTATTGGAAATTTCCAAGTATCAAAGGACATGATTCTGTCAAAAATTTTATGATAGTAACAAATTTTTGCCTAGATAACCTGATTTTTGAATCTGTATGACAAATATTATTTCATTATTTGCACCCTTTGCAGCGCTATTAAACGGAAACTACGAACTTCTGGGAATTTTCTGAGTTCAAGGAAATTTTCTAAGTTCGATATTTTCTCTCGCAAATATTCTTTAATAGTTACCAGATTGGACCTTGACCTATATAAAAAATCTTTAAGAAAAATCCGAATTTTATTTCATTATGTACACCCGCCCCGTTGCAGAGATAATGAGGCGAATTGTTGGTGTAAAGACCAACCTACCAACCTTCTGACCAACCGACCGACATTGGCAAAGCAATATATCCCTCCTTCTATGAAGGGTGGAATAAAAGTGGTAAAATATATAATAATATAAAAATAACAAAATATTTAGTAATACCTGTGGTTTCTAAGATTTTTCGAATTGCATTTTCCCCGCCGGAGGGCCCCAACCTTTCCAGCACATTTATTCTGTCCCCTTGTTCTGTTTGTTTCGTTTGAAGAGCCAGGAGATCTCTGTTCGACTTTTCAAACATTTCCATTTTAGCTGCATTTTCCATTTTTCTCTCCACATTTATCACTCGCTCCGTTTGAGCAACAATCTTTCTCTGAAAGAGGTAATCAAAATCAACGTTATTCAGCAAGGATCAGAGGGCAAGTTAAGTTCCATGGTTATTTATCTTCGTTTCGTTGAACAAAAAAACAACAAACTTTTATTTTACTTTTCATATCTCTGTTCTTGGTATTAAATGAAATACCTGTCTGCTGCTATCGTTTTTGACTTAAAACAGTCATTATTGGACCACTTGTCTAGATATTTGAATTAATACCTTTAGAAGGGAGCTCGGCGATAGTTTTGTTGATCAAGTATATCTGTATCAAAATGCAATCTTGGAATAAAATACAGTTAAATGTGAAAATAATGACCTTAATTGATATATTGTATCTTAATACTTTACTACGTGTATATGACTAAAACTTTTCCAAACGCTGATTGGTCCTAACTATGGTAATTTGTATTTATAAATCCAAATAGCGATTATACTTTCAGTCCTTGGACAGTCCAGTGGACCATGGATAGCCTTATCACCCTCTCATTCTCCCATACTTTTTTCTTTGTGCGCGCGTATATGATTGGATGAATCACATTTGATAATTCAATTAAAAACTTGTGTAGCGGACCTTTTGTCACCCAGATTAATGCACAATGCTTGCAACACGAAACTCCAAGGCATAATTTCGGATATTTATTCAGTCGACAACAACATTCAATGGCAAATAACATCATGTGTGGTTTCGCGCGTATTTTTTCCTGTCGGCTGCCAACACAATAATGGCCAATGCCAACTATTTCAATTTCAGTTACGCGTACACTATTTCTTACCAACACTACACAACATATCTTTATTGCTGTCCTGCTGTCTTCTCACAATATACCAAATACCGAGATACCAAGATACCGAGGTACCGGTACAAAACAATTGTGCAGACAACACTTCTTGCTCCAAGTACATGTTTTCACGACCAGCTACAGTCTCACACTGCTTTTCCGCATCCCATAATAGTAGCTCGACCGGATCCGGTTTTCACTACTAAGTTCTCATACTAGTAACCATCGGTAACAACTAGCTATCGGTTGTTTCTTTGGACTGATATATCATTATGTCACCCTCAACCAAAGTTCATAATTGAATATTATTGTATATCTGTCGTGAGGCCAACGTCAGACATCAGTAAGATGGACTTACAAAGGAAGCGTAACGCGCAAGTTGATTCGATTTCTATGACAATCATAAGATTCGTGTACGGTCCCCTCGGGTACCGCACTGTAACACAATCGTAGCTGACTCTGACGAATCTCTCTTCGTAGGTACTTGTGTATGAAGTTCCACTTGTACCGCGTCTACATTTCTCCCGATCCCTACGGTTATTTACTGCAGCTAGAAGAAGCAAAACAGTGGTACATACGAAGATCAACAAACGCAGCCAATTGGAATTGAGGATTTAGGTTCATTATAATGGTCTTATATTTTTCTTCCTATACATAGAACAGTATCCACAGTCTAACCTGCCTTAGTGACTCCATGAATTTAAGGACTACCTGTCTTCTCAAAATGACTTCAGCCTATATAAATCATCTGGATTGAGAGACCACACGTCAGCTTTGACCCTTTCTGCTCTCTCAAAAGAGCTTAAACTGTATTTCAGACATATTTTCCTTTTCATTTCATTCCGATTTTCCTTTGGCGATAATTGTTACTTTCTATCAATATGATTGAGTCTTAAATATGCATTTGTTTGAAAGTTTCGTTTTGGGTTCCTGGTAGCGTGGTCGTGAGATCTTGGATTTGTGGACGCCTAAAAGAGGCGAAGGTTTTTTTCCCTGTTATTCAGATGAGGTAGTCAGTACTGAAGTCTATCACCATAATGGTAGTTGGCACGTTAAAGAACCCTAACTACTCAGTAGTCGCATATGCCGAGCATAGCATTCTATAGCAATCTATAGCATTTTACCTATAGATCCATAGCAGGAATATCTTAGCACGTTCCATACAAGTACAATATAAGAACAACAGCAACAATTTAAGAGGGCAGCTCCTGTATTATCGGATGTATCCATCTTTGATGCATTTACAGTAAAAATCAATTTATGAACAAGAAATATGAAAATAACCCATGTATAAGTGTTTCCTAGTTCCAAAAATATACATCAGTTAAAGAAAATATGACTGGAGGCAGAGACTTGGGAATAGACCCAGGCTAACAGATGAAGTTAAGACAGATGAAAAACAGACCTAAATTAAAAGTAATTTTAGCTGTCGCAGTGCAACAATTTTCACGCCGATTCTATGCGATATTTTGTCTCATATGCAACTCAATGAGACCCCTGGTAATTAAAAGTTCAAATGAATGCGTATTGTAATTAACCACTCGCAAAATGTACCCGCTGAACCAATCCGCTTGAACCCGTCATTACCCTTTCCATTCCTAATACTGTAAACAGGGTTATTTTCGCCCGTGTTATTTTCACCCAAATGCGATTGCAAACAGTTTCGTCCAGTTTTAAATTCGCATATTTTCGTCATAATTCTATTCAATGAATTTATCATTTCGATTTCGTCCAGTTTTGAATTCGCCCACTGACCATGGGGGCGAAAGGGGAAAAAATAAAACGGGGGCGAACATTTCCCTGTATACAGTAGGCTTTCGAAAAATCCTAGGAAGATAACCATTTACCACACATGCCATCTCCAGCAAATAATCTTATGTATCACTTTAGCTTTAAAAAACAAGAGGCCCAATGGGCCTATAACGCTCACCTGAGTAATA
>JACSZP010045795.1:0-22896 GCA_016161895.1 Pinna nobilis | reverse complement strand
ACATGCACATTTATTCGCCGAAAGCACCAACATACTTATTACTTAATTGACAAAAGGTTCAGTGTTGCACCTCAGTGAAGAAGAAATATAAAGAATGTCTTCATTTGAATTTGAAACAGTAATAGTTAGCTCAATGGATTATGAAAATAATGCAAAAGTGTCTGCATAAATAGTGAAGTCTTGTTTACATAACCATTTGCATACGAATATCGCACAAACGAGTATATTCGATGATTCGAGGGAAGAAATTGTCAGGTTTATTGTCATTAGAGGACAAAATAAAGATATAACAATTACAGGCTGAACTATACATTGAATCACAGAATCAGGAAAATGTGTAGAATATTCATCGACGGAAATTACTGACTGAAAAGTCTGACATAAATTCATAATGCATATAAAGCTACATGCTGCTATAATCAATCTATATGATTTCATGGGATAACTTTAAATTGCTGACGTTTTAAAATGCAGTGTAGAATGACGCCTTATCTGTCTGCCTCTTCATTACACTTAATTGCGCATTACTTGTTTATCACTTAACAGCTTAATATTACCTTTGTTATAAAAAAAGTTGACTGTAGAAGATACCAAGGGGGGATGTATTTCAATGGGATCCAAGGCATTTGTTGGTCTCGGAAATGGCAGAATTATAAACTAACTCAACTGTCAACAAGATAAGCGCAGTCATTTGCTCAGATTAAACAATTAATCAATGGTTGTCTTCTGCACAACATAAGGAGTAAATCACGCTGCCTAAATTCTGAAACCACCACCTCTGCATTTACCCAAAAACTTAATTATCAAATACTGTGCCGTTGATTAATAGAGTAAGGAATACAAATCGAATTTACATATCTATTAAATCAACGACATGTCATTAAGTTATGAAATGTGTTTCCTCAAGATAAAATTTCCAATTAGAGAAAGTTCTATCTGTTGAAATATTCTATTTGATAAAAAGATTAAAAACTTGACAGGTATGGTATTCGTATACCTGTATCGATGATAGAGAAGATCAAATACAAAAATTAACTTTTAATACTCGTAAGTGTGAAAAATGAATAGGAAAGATATAATCAAATGACTTAATTTACATTAAGATATTAAATCAACGTCAGTTTTTAGACGATGTCAAGTATGTCTCCTCTTGGTGACATTTCCAATCAAGAGATGGTATTTTTAAATATTCTGTGTGATTTAAAGACAAGGTCCGTCGCACGTATGATAACATTGTATTACCTATGATGACTAATTATACATAATGAAAAAAATCGTTTCTAGTAAAACGAAACAAAACTCACAGAATGACACGAATGCTATGCGAAACCATCTATTGATAGCTCAACAATAAATCAGTAATATCTGGTACATCTTTTCCGTCACAAATTCCTGTCAAGTCGGAGATTTCTTAGAAGAAACACGCCTTAGGGATTATGGTTTATCGATTAGAAAGTGTGTTATTGCATTGAATGAAAGAACAAACTCTGCCCAACTCTGCTTTGATATACTTAGTATTAAAAAGGTTAAGTCCGTACAAATAGATGTGAAACATATTGCAGCATATGTTGTTTGGATGAGTTAGGGATTCTATTTACTTGTTATTGTCAACGTCGAGCATGATTAATACTCCATTAAGCATTATGGACATAAAGTCAAATGACCAATGGTAACTCCGATAGATCTGTTGTATGTCTCTCAGATGTGAAACATTAATTTTACTCGATAACATAAATGCATGTAACTGTTATTGTATCAACTGTATAGGTATCTATAGTTATGGTAACATTCAGATCACTCACTAAAGTAAACCTCAAACCGAATTATAATGGAGATTGCAAAAGACACATTAGCTAACAGATATCATATCCGAAGTAAAAAATTATCTTTATTATTATTATTATTATTATTATTATTATTATTTTTATTATTATCGTTGTCGTCCTCGTCATCATCATCGTTATTATTATTATTGTTATATTGTTATTATTATTATTATTATTACTATTATTATTACATGTATTACTATTATTATTATTTTTTTTTTTTTTTGCAAATATTTCATTTAATATCAAACAACTCTGGATGGTCACTTATATCTAATACATGTCAATAGTCATTCAGTACATTGAGCAAAACCAGTCATTTGATCTAATTTCTAATTCTTAAAATATTCTTTTTAATTGGTTGAAGTGATTTCAGTTTAGATAATTTTACAAATTATCTCCATTCTGTTATTCTATAAGTGGTGCTTTGTAGTATTGTAGAACTATCTGATATGTTGATATTAAATGTACATTTAATGTATAATACGTAAGTATTGTCAGCGAAGATATGTCTAAAGATAAAGATGCATCTTATACTTACGTTATTAACTCTACTTGAAGTAGAAAAATCGGCCATTGTAATCATCACATTTTCAAGGAAAGTTTGACGAAATAACATCCACAGTAAACTGTCCTCTGCGATCTTCAGTTCTACCCAGATTTAGGTTCTTATATTATTAGCTCTTTGGTTGATTAGTGTTGCTAGGCAACAAAGGAAAAGCTAGAAACACAGAGTCGCTGTGCCAGAGAAAATGATAGTGATAGCTTAATTCGCCATTAATTCTCATACAACCTTTTAAAATGAAACTTTAAGAACGCAGAAATGTACCCGTCATGAAATTATGAAAATTAAACTTAGGCTATCCATTTTCACCTATTACCATATAATACTTTTACAATGCAAGCAAAGCTAACATAGCGCTTTAGTTTACATCAGGTAGTTATAAGTGCATAGCAGTCCACAGAATATCTTTTCTGAATAAACATTGATTACATAAAACTGTATAATAATAAATATGATTTAAGGGAAAATTCCTTTTATAAGAACAATACTCTGGGAAATTTGATACCAATTTTCATAAACTATTAATAGTCGTAAATTTTTATTGAAAATCAATATTACAATTATAATACTCAGGTTCAGATCAAGAACTACAACGCTTCAAAATCGAAAACGAGACAGAAAAAAGATCACCTCAGTCTTTTAATTTGTGTCCAATAACTCCATAAGAATATTTCACTTCTATGGATATGTCGCATTATTTTTCTTATAAACTCAGCTACTTATGGATGATTCTACGATGAGTTTAACAAGGTGAAGAATAACGATATACAGGATATAAAAATCACAAAAACCAAGCAAAGTATATATAAATAGTGTTATATACTAAATTATGTAATTACTGCATCAGAGCAAAGACTGAACATCTAAAATGAATGCAAGAGATATACATGTATACGGAAGAGCCAATCAGCTGATATGACCAGATAATGGGTATTATGAATAGAGGGAAAGCTTTCGCTTCACTCGCAGTAATAATGATACACAATGATCACTGTTTAACAATGTATAGTTCCCAAAATCGATTCCAAACTTAAAACGTAAAATGAAATCAACTCTTCCTGAGAGTAAAATTAAAATGTAACATGTATCCTATTTCTGAAGGTGCGGGGCCATATTTGTTTAAATTTGTAAGAGTCTTCGCAGCTGAAAACGTTACGAACCAGCATCGTTAAATAGATAAATGTCGAAAGAGACAATTAGAATCAATACATCAGTGTAGGTGAGTGTTTTTCCATTTGTTTTACGAGATTCATGTGTATTAAGATGAACAAGTTCTTTGTTTGTAAAACTATGCATAATAGTCCTTATGACGAATGCTCTTAGATAGCATATCTTTATCATAAATGTTTCACCGTCAGTAATTTTATCCATCTATTAAAAAGTAACCTCATTGTCTCAAATTGTATTTAAACATCAGCATGCGCATTTGCACAAGTTCTTAGTGTTAGTAATCATGTTATACACCTATCACTGCGTACTCTAAATCAGCAGCTCAATTTGTACACAAATGTACTAAAAAACATGGGCAGGAAGGTAAATAGGTAGTAAAAACGGGAAAAGGGTTGGTAGGTAGGTATGTTGGTAGGTAGAAAGGTACATACATGTAGGAAGATATAAAGAAAGTACTTTATACAAAATTATTTTTGCCTTGTGTTATTTTCGCCCTAATGCGCTTGCATTCAATTTTTCCCATTCTAAATTCACCAGTCTTGTCATAATTCTATTCAATGAATTTACCGTTTTGAATTCGCCAAGTGGCGAACATAAAACGGGAGAAATGTTTTCCCTTTGTACAGTAAGTATATAAATAGAATAGAAGGGAGGCAAGAAGGCAGATAATGTAGAAAGGTAGGTCGGAAGACATGCAGGGAGAGAACGAAGAAAACACAGACAAGACCCTTCATAGGTAGATATCTAAGAAGGGAGGGAGACAAGTGAATTGGTGGATTGAAAAGAAAGGAAAATGAGTATTAGTCAAACAAGTTGCAATGGAGGTCGGTGGGTAGAAAAAAAGAAATATAAGAGGCAGCTATGTAGGTAGGCAGATGCACAGACAGAAAAATTGGAGACCTTGGTTCGAAACTCCTGGTTCATTGGAACTGGTTCGTCGATTTGGTATTAGAGAGCTATAAAATTTACTTGTGGAGGATTTTAAACCGATACAAGTTTAGCACGAAATCTGCCCTACCAGTTAACTTGACATCACTATTTAACTGAACATATTTGGGATGAAAGACTAAGCAGTTAAATGTATCAAGTACTGCTGTGGAAGGCACATATGGAAAAGGATAGGTGTATCAACTGGGAGTTATATACACCATAGCCAATTGCTGCTGTAATACTGCTGCATAAAAAAGGAAAGTTTTATGACAGTAAAACCACCGATTTTCGTTGGAAAACCTACAAATACATCACAATTATCTCTATTTAAATGCAATTACATTTTTTTGTATACTTTGAACTAGATTTAGGTCTACTGACTACTACAGCACAATTCTTTTGGTCCACAAAGAACTGAACATCCGATCAACCACATCTATGATCTAGAGCCTATTGGTTAAAATGGTCAGGGGAATTTGCGCAACTGAATACCTGCACTATCGAAAGGAAAACATTCATGTACCACGAAATACCCAATAACGTTTGTGACGGAAAATCGTTTCTATTAGTGATGGAATGACGATAGAGGACGCTATCCCGCGCTAAATTATAATCAGCGGGAAGATTTCAAATTAAGTTACGTTCCATCGCCATTGGAAATACATGTACTTGTCCGATTGAAATTTGATACTATTGTGGTTTTAAAATTGAAAAATACAGGCGTTTTTTATCAGGAATCACAGTTGTATAAGCTAAGCCTACTTTCGTATCTATCACCTGAAATTATCATTTGTTCCCGACTGGGTATATCTGCCTTATACCAAGATGATAATGATCTTAGCTCTAACACAGCGATTTGTGTATATTTTGCTTAAGTTTGCCTCAATGACATTTTTTCATCATGCCATTTAATGTTCGGTCTCCAAGCGGTCTTGGGGTGTACTAATTATCATCTGTATTGGACATATGAACCCGTGGAAACAGGACAACTTCTGAAGTCTCGTATACATTCGAGTGTTTTCTCAAAATCATCACCTTCCAAGCCACCGGGATGATTTTTGTGTCTTCGCATTTTGACATTTCAACAAACTCAAACCTCTTATCAGTTTGGAATGAGAAATTGTCGACAGATAACCTCCGCTGGTTTTCACGCCCCTTATGTCAAAGCTTAGCATAATATTGAGCAAGACTTTTCGCTGTTAACGCCTCGGGTCATTGATATCAAAAACATTACCATTGGCAAGATTGTTTATATCACCCTCAGAAATGTAGTTATGGTGATTTGTTTTATCGAACTTCACGTTTTAGCATTTTCAACACAGGCACAAACATCTGATTAGATCTAGTAAATCATTTGTTAGTTAGAATTTAGTATTCTTTGTAGTGAGAAGGAGAATGTAGATATCTGTTGACTGAGGCACGCGGATGCCAACGATAGTGATCTTTGAATGTCAATTGTCATCAGAATTTCTCACTTTGCAGTTAAACTGACGTAAAAGGACATTAGGTTTGTCAGGGTCCAAATTCTCAAATTCCGTGTCCATATTTCTGTGTTGGAGCCACTCCAAAAAATAAGTTGGGCACACTAAACACATATTCCATAAGATCTATTCTGATTTTTCTGATTCTTTTTTTTTTCTTGGACTGAAATATTTTTAGTTTTTATTATCTTGATTTTTTTATGTCTGAGATTGATATTTTTCTTTATCAATTTTTTCAGTCGCCTTAATTTTTCAATTATTGATTTGAGAATTGCTTTTTTCCAGAAAAACCTGTGAACAAATTTCAAAGAGCTAAAGATTTACATTCACAACGTACATGTGTTTTTTTAGGAGCAACGGATAGTTGTGTCTAAATATTTTTTTTTACAAAGATCACATGTAAAATATATTTAATTCAGAAAGGGTTTTCTGTATTGTTGCATGCACGTTAAATGTATTTTTGGCAAAGCTGTCGGATTTCACTTTTTTCTTTTAAAATTCACAAAGAAATACACTAATCCTTATTAATTATGAACACGTAAAAGCCGTGTCGTTGCAAGTTTATTTTGGCTTTTTACATTTTTTTTGTCGGCGTTTGACAAATCATAGTCATCATGAAGGTGAACTATAAATACCTATTTCAGTTGATTATTAGATATACACAATATACTAGTATCGATCTTGACGATCTAGACAATGTTAACTTCGGGAAAATAAAAAATGATATATCTGCGCTTGTGCTTTTATCTATAATCCGCTCGATATCATGGTGTTGCTCATTATTGGAAATCGACTAGTACCAGTCGGCGTTCTGTTGTTGACAATGTCGTCTGTATGACTGATCATGCAGGATCAGTGCCGGTGGTAGAAGCGAGATGCTGTTGTATATCTAATTGCAAAACAGAATGTTATTTCCGGATATCATTTCATGATCATTTTCAGTTGAAAACTCAGTTTGGTAAATAATATACCCTTTGGATCCACTTGATAACTCTGAACCAGTGTTTGCTTACGCCATTAAAGATGTAAACAATCAAAAAGTCTCAATGATTTTTGTATTGTTACGCAGTCATTATAATTTGATGAAGTAAAACGTGTATTTTTACCGCATGTAAGATACTTTACTGACTTCACCCATTTGAACAGAGTATTAACGTCCCCTTTTAAAGTTTTGTCCATTTTCTAGCGTAATCTTCGACATAATCCATACAATTTTAAGATTAATTCCAATTTATTGATTTAGGCTCACCATATTTCGGTCATTTGCTTAACATATTCCTTATTTGGTATTTATATGTATATACTTTATAATTACAATTGTCGTTACATTGACTGTATAAAATGGGTGAAATAGAAGATACCAAGGGGGATTCCTAATAAATAAGTCAACGACAGACAAATTCGTGGCCAAAACAAAAAGGAGACAAAATTACAAACAGAAATACACAAATACACTTATAACTTATAACTAAAGTAGTATAACAAGAATCCCACTAAAAAAAACCGGAGGTGAGTTCAGGTGCTCCGGAAGGGTAAGCAACTCCTGCTCCACGCGTGGCACCCATCGTGTCACACAGTTTCGAATACAAGAATAAGTCACAATCGGTGATGGTGATAAGCGAGAAAAGAGGGGATAACATAGAAGAATTGTCAGCAAACAGAGGTTACAGATTAAAGATGGACTCATGGCGCACCTGAAAGGACTCAACATAAAACTACCTAGGTCATTTTAAATGAAGTAAGGTTTCCTAGTTATATATACAAAACAATGGACTTGGAAATTTTTAACCAATCGCAACTCACTGTAGCCGTCTGTATACCGATAAAAATAGATATCTAGGAGCGTCGTGAAGATTGGAGAAGGGAAATCCTTATCATTTAAAACCGATTTTGTTTGAGTAAGAGAGAACCCTTACAGAAAAGCAGCTTCCATCTTTTTCTGATGTAAGTTAAATTTTTATCACTCAATAAATACTTTTCTTGAATAAATCAAAAGCACATTTTTAAGACAATCACAATGGACAGAGTTATAATACACGGGATTCCTACAACATACGGAATTCAAAACAGATAAACAATTATTTCCTTTTAACCAACTATCAGATTAGCTAACCACCTTTTTCCTGTTCCTTATTTTGGCAAAAAAAACCACACATAAGCTATGGCGGGACCATACCATAGACCATACCCGTCATAGCTTAACAGTTTATTTCTTTTATTTATATTTCGGATATCATATGTTACAATTCATCATTGATTTCATGATGCAAACAACAAATTAACTACCGTCAATTTACTTAAGGAACAGCAAATTTTCAACAACAGCTTTTGTTACGTCTCGAGGAATGACGGGTATGGCCATTTAGACGTCATGCACATTAACTTACTTTAAGAGGAAGTAAAATAAGCAAATGTAAATATTCCATTTTAGATTGCTTCTTTGCTAAACGTCAACCCATAGATATAAGACCTATTTTTATTTCAATATTCAGTTGTGTCAAAGTTATCTTCGCTCAAAGTCATCATGCAATGGATTGTGGAGTACCAACATTAAACTACATGATGCATTTCTCTATCAAGAAGAACACTTGGAACGCAAATACTGTATTGAGTTAAATATTTGATGTGTATTTCTGTGTTTGTTTGTCATTTTTGTTTTCTGATCGCTAACGAATACATCAGCTTACGCTAATATGTGTATCATCTTAGAGTAACCTTTCATGTCTATTAGTACATAGCAGTTGGACGTTTTTGAAATAGAATTGTCATTATCAAGAAGCTATACTTATTTACCAAAACTCCAACATTAGAGCTATATTTGATGCTTACTAACAATTGCTAATTAACAATTGCAAAGCTGAAATGAAGGCACCAAAAGCAAAGATCGAATGAAATTACAAATTGATCACTTCAAATAGTGAAAGAGTTTATGCTATAAATTAGAAATTAGCAAAGATTGTCAATCTTTGAGGTGCATTTGTTAATCTTCGAAAAATGTTTATTAATCCTCGACATTCCTTTTCTAATCCTCAAAATCAATTTGTTAAACCTCAAATCCATTTGATAAGTGCTCTAGATTCCGTTTAAATCGAAGATGAATTCTTATATTTCCTAAATATCAGATAAAATACATGCTCAAATGATTTCTAGTTAAGTTACAATGTAACAGAAGCGCTTGTTATCGAAAGAAGAAACAGGTGAAACTTAACTAACCTATAGTTCCAAAAGCGAGTTCTAGATTCTAAAAAATATATGGATTATCTGAAAGAGAGAAAAACATACAGGACAGATTACCGCACAAGCCTACATCGTGACCATCTGACAAAGAAGATGCTAGATCCAAATAGCATAACGGTCACTTGTACTTCGAGTAAATTAAGGAAGAACACACAGGAAAGTTTGCTACAATAACAATTGATATAACAATTTTATTTGTATTTATGGTCAATGAATACACACGAATGGTCAAGAGTATCTCTGAAATAACTAGGCCTATTGTTTATCCCTTTTAATTCGAAAGCTACTTATAATAGCCGGAGGACCGTCAAGGAAACGTAGAAGAATTGGTTGCACTAATCGCTACCATCGATCCCTTTTTGTAACGAAAAGAAAAGGAAATACTCCGGTCTGTCGCTGCATGCCTGCGGAAGCTTTTATCATGATAAGTTTATCCGTTTGATCTACTTCACGGTGTCTCGATTGATAGCAAGAATTGTATTTAACTTCAAACATCTTAGACTCTGATAATGAACCAAACTAAACACATAAAGAGTATGACGTAACTGAAACGTAACTAAATATGACAACTCAGCTAGATGAATGAATCGATGTTTGCTTCACTGAGTTTGAAACGAAATAAGTACAGTCTAACCTACCTTAGCGACCCACTGAATTAAAGGAACCTGTCTGATGTGACCTAATTGAGTGGTTCCGAAAATGTTTTTTCCTATTTAAATCACCTGAATTAAGAGACCACCTGTCATATGTGACCCTTTTTGCTCCTTCCCTTGGACATTCTCTTAAAACAGGTTCGACTGTATCACCATGATAGTATTACCAAAAGTAATATTAAAAGTTAAACGTGAATAATACCATTACGCCAATACAACTGGGTGTGCGTGTGGCGTGGATGCGCGTGTGTGAGTAGGTGTTGCACACATTATTTTAATTGTCAAGAGCATGGATATGCCGAAATAATCGATCGTTATACGAAATTTAAACACTGCCATACAAATTCAAAACATCCTGTAATAAATTAGCGGAAGTTTTATAGACTCGAAGTATTGTCTAATAATTTCCTCTTGATTTAGTGACATACGTTTCCGCCATATATATACGTGACATGGCACCGATACAACGATATATGCGCATTGTCATATATGGATAAATAAGAACATCAGGAGATTTCCAATGCAGACATGCATTTTTGACGTCTTTTTATAACGTATTACAATTGTTCCCCCCGGACATGAATGTTTACATCACTGAAAGTGTCTCAGTTACAAAAAGAGTATCTATTGTGACCTGTCGTCCCATAACTTTGAAAGTGATGGTAACTATTGATCATTCACTTAGCTACGCAATTCAGACATCCCACTTCCATAAAATTTCAGATTTAGGAACAACACCCTTTGCAGAAACTGCATTTACTGATTCACGATTGTCATTCATCCGACGTTTTGACATCCAGTCCGTTTTTCCGACGCCGAGTTCATTTTTCAAAGGTTCGGTATTAATAATTTCTAATGGGGATTGTATTGCCTCCTTTTTAACTGTAGGCGAAGATCTTGTTGTCATTACTGGCCTAACAGTAGGTTTTACTTTTTCTGCAGCCGTGTCCTTTAAGGGTCTCCTCATAATATCTACACTCTGTCCTTGGTGTTGACCATTCAGAATAGTTCCCGTGGCGACAGATGATCCAGACGGCAGAGGATTGATCTGGATCACTAAAGTACTAGGTAATGATCCACCCGTCGCTATTGCTGGACCTTGTTGTGTTAATAAACGTGTGACCCCTGAAATGGGGGCTCTTTGTGATGCAATCATACGTGTCCCTGCTACTACTGGAGCTACTCTTGGATTCAATAAACGAATTGCAGATAGAGGTGCAGGAATAAACTGATTCCTCGCCAATAGTCTGTTTCTTCTCCGAGCCGCATTTACAAAATTTGAAATGCCCCTGTTTTGATTTAGCGCTTGTTGTTGAATTACGAAGTTTCTAACTGGTACAAGTGCTGCAGATTGAACAGTCGGTAGAGGTATTATACTTTGCTGTGGTAGCATTCTTTGCTGTACCTGTGCTGCCTGTAAGAGAGCATTTGGCGCCTCCTGTGGTCTCTGACCTTGAGTCCGTTTCGAGCCGGTGTCAATCTTAATGTTTTTCTGAGAAGTGTCAACACTAGTTTTGATGTTCTGTCTTGCCACAGTTGATCCAGACTGTCTCGCTACAGTTGGTCCAGATTGTTTTGCTGCAGTTGCTCCAGGTTGCCCTGCTACCACCGGCCCAGATTGCCTCGCTACAGCTGGTCCAGACTGTCTTGCTATGGTTGATCCAGACTGTGTTGCTTGATTGACATTGTTCACTGGCCTTCCATTCATGCTTTGGTTTCCTATGCGAAATCGGGGCCCTGATGTCACGACTCTCTGAACCGCTTGGTCAAGACCTTCAAGTGGTATAACTGCAAGAGATATGTTTCTGTTATTACGAGATCCTCGAAGTGATGATATTTGCTGAAACAAAGCCCGCCTTGGAATTAATGATGAAATCATTCTTGCCTGAAGCTGACGAGTGTGGTTTCCACGTTGCCTGCGTAATGTTGCTGAAGGTTTAGACTGTTGAGATAAATTCAAACGGACTCTAGTATTTGTTTGTGGGACTCCCTGTCGAGAAATATCTTGACTTCGAAGGTTACCTTGCATAATACGAGATTCAAGGAGGCCTATATCCGGAGAATCAAACCCGGGTAGTTGTAGGAGAGAAGGTTCTCGTTCTCGAATTCTTGTGAAAAAAGAATCCCGTATTTGATTCACATTTATTCTATTTCTCACTGGAGGTTCCTGTGCGGACATACCGTTACGAACTGCAGATCGCGCTCTCCCTCGATTGGTCATCCTGTTAATGTTGCCATTTAGAACCCTGGCTGGTTCCATTTGTTGACCTGGTAGTCGAGTCTGACCCTGTCTGCGCGTAATTCTAGAAGCAACTACGTCTGGGTTTAGGTCCCTTACATTTGGTACGTTTCTTATAGGAGAAATGTTTTGACGAGATTCTATAAGATCTGTCTGTACATTTCCAACAGTTTTGTCACCACCATTCATAGGAGCGTCGGGTCGTGGTCGTGCAAGCATTTGACTATTTTGTTGGCTAGTAACTGAATCTGTCTGTATTACATCCACAGTTGGGCTTTCCTGTCTAGCCACCTGATTTCTTTGTCTCTGTCCACCGCGAGGTAAATTTCTAGAACCAAATCCCTCAGAAAATTCACTTAATACGCTGAAAAGTGAACTCAATACGCTGCTAAAACTTCCACTTCCACTCCCTACCCTCCTTTCATTAACCCCAGCGCCAACACTTTTGCTGGAATCACTTGCTGTACCACTGCCTTGTGACTCACTTCCTTTGAACTGTAGTAGTTTTCTTCCCGTTGCCATTAAGGATGCGGTTTGTACTTTATCTGCTTTAGAGAAACTTAATTCGCTCGTGGAATCGTTAGACTTTGTAATACTCTCCTTGTTTGAGTTTATTATTTTTGTAATAGCCGAACCGTCTGAATGTAATGAAGAATTTATTTCTGGTGTTCCCGTTGTCAGGTTTAAAAGTTTATTCATAACTGCACTATTATTTTTTTCTGAAAAAGACCGTTGACTTGTTTTCGACACATCTAGCAGCTTACTTGTGTCATTACTATTCATCTTTGCTGTGTTAGTACTATTTGTAGTAGATAATTCGCGATTGTTTTGTTTTAGTCCGTTTTTACTGTTTTCTTTATTTGTATTCATATCTATATACACTAATTCAAAGTTACTACGTCTGCCTCCAATCATATCGTCTTGAACAGAAGGTTGTGTTTTCCTTTCTGTTTTTGCTATAGATGTACGAATTACTTCTGCTTTAGTGAATGATTCGTTTTTTCCATTAACATTTTTCAATTCCGAAGATACCTTTGATCTGTCACTACCTATTTTGTCTTTCGTAATTGCAATATCGGCTGAACTTGTAGTAGCTATGTTCGGTGACATTGTCTTTTCGTTAGTGTTAGGTAAATTTTTAACATCGTCTATTTTGGTATTAGCTGGCGTTGTTGGTACAACTTTGGTATTCTCTTCTTTTTCTGTGTTGTTTGTCCACGCAAGAGCAGCCGTCATTGTTTTATTTCGGTTCTCCTCATAGCTTTTCGTAGAACTTGACTGTGAAGTAACCCCAATGTTACCTAACGCAGGAAGTATAACCTTATCAGTAACTGTGGGGTTTGTACTTGGCAACAATGCTTGAATCCCTACTGATGTTAAATCATTCCGTATTTCTCGATTCTTAGATATGGACAGCTGGTTTTTATCTTTATTACTATCCAGTACATTCCCTTGGTTAAGTTTTTCACTCGGAGTAGATAAATCTTTGTCGGTTGTTTGTGGCATTTCCGTGCTGTGATAAGTTGTTAATGACAAACTATCTACCGTAGTAGATCTATCTTGAACTAACGGCGTTGTTTGTCGACGCTTGTTATCGCTTGATGGTTCAATGGAATTTGAATCCCCCTTCATAGTTTCCACAAAAGCTTGTGACGTTGCCTCTGACTTCCCCATTGTTATATCAGTTGTGTGTAAGGTTTGTGGGTTCGGTTCACTTGATTCTTCTTGTTTCGTCACAGACGTTGAGATGGTACTCATCTTTTGTTCCTCTGACTTTGTGTGTTTCATGCCGGATGATGACAAACCAGTTGTGTTCTGTTCCTTTGACTCTCCTTGGTTAGTAACAGATGATGATAATATAGTTGAGTTTGGTTCCATTGTTTCTGCTTGCCTTCTCAGAGGCGTTGACAAGATACCTGGGATTGGTCTTTCCAAGTTACTCTCTGTCGTCTTCTTTTGTTCATTAAAATGTGTTGACACAGTATCTGAATTCGAATCTGTTGACAGAGAGATAAGAGTTGTAGATAAGTCACTTTGGTTTGGCTTTTGTGTAGTAATAGTGCCTGATTGTGGTTCAGTTGACATTTTTAGTTTTGTTACAGTTATTGGCAAAATACTCGACTTCGGTTCTCTTGACTTGTTTTGTTTTGTGGCAGTTGCTGAAAAGTTGACGTCTGTTATGTGGGAACTAGGAGTTTGCTCCGTTGATTTACGAAGAGCTGATTTAATTCTTACTGTTGTCCTATCTGAACTGATCATTTCTAAGGTTTTACTTGACGAGGGAGGACGTGTAGCCGTATCTTGGATGACTTCAACTATATGAGTCGTTGATGGTATACTTTTCATCTCCAAAATGCTATTAATTGTAGAATTGATTGACCTAAGTAAGGGATATTTGCCTTCATCACAAAAACGGCCACCAAAGTCATCATGGTCCAGGGACCACACCATTATGCCACCAAATCCGTTTTGCATTATCCATTTAGTCTGCAAGAAATAAAGATGAAAATTAATACACGTCTGCATCATTGTTCTTAAATATACCAAGACATTTATTTGAATTAGACTTAGAAAAAGGACTATTGAACGTGAAGTTATTGCGTTTGTATTTAAGGATGAAAGTCTTAATGAATTTTATTTATTTTGACTAAGTAAATAACTTAATGATAATAGGCAATGTCAATTATATCGAGTAAGGTCTGGTATTGCTATTTTCTCTCCTGAATTAAGTAAGCTTTGTAAATATCACCTTATATTTCAAACAATACTGATTTACAAGCAGAATAGGAAATTATCTTGCAAACTTGTCTTTCACTGCGAACTTTGCATAATATATATTATAAATGATAAAAACTTCCAAAAGTATACTGATGTATATGGTTATAATATGTGGATTTGTAATAATTACTCGGCATTCATTATAAGTTTGGCATTCTAGAGTTTCCATGCAGAAAGGAAGCATTAATCATAAAATTATATGATCGAGGGATGTGTCAGCAGTACATAATAAAGTGTACTGATAAAGAAACCAAGAAATATTACTGTACCTTGACAGACACACTTTTCGGATTATCATAACCGATCCAGTCCCTCTTCAGGACTAAATATGGCGTCTGTCTGTCATCCATCCACGTGATTTTTGCACCTTGTTTGATTTTCATACAGATCTGTGTTAACGAAAAAAAACAAGAACAATTGGAAATCCAATGTCCAACTTATTGCTATTCAATGGTATATGAATTGTTTACATTTTTACTTTCTCATGATAAGCATGTGGTCAGTTTAGGCTACTATTGAAATATCGGTTGTTATATTGTTGTTTAACGTCAAAGCTAAGGACTATTTCAATTAAATGGAGACGTTACCGTATGCCGATTAAGGGCTAAAAGCACAATCTATGCCCATTACTTATGGTCGTTAAGAAGTGTTGGTTTTTTAACGTGCCGACACTTCCTGTGACACGGAATCTCAGTTTTACTATCTCATCTAAAGGACGAGAAAAGCCAACCGACTCCACCGCGCTAAATTCGCACCAACGAGCTGACAATCTGAAGGCGAACGAGCTAACCATGAAGTCACGCCTGCTCGCTAATATTGTGACCAAATAATTTTCCTAGACTGAATCAGAACTGAATTGGCTCAGGGAATAGCCTGTTGGCTTTTCTGATCGAGAGGTTGCGGGTTCGAATCAGCGGCACGCTGAGACTAGCTGCACCTTTCTTTCGGAGAGACGGTAAAACCCGATATCCCGTGTCACAGTAGGCGGTCGGCACATGAACGAACCTACCTGTTCTATTGCCATAAGAATACCGAGGTTAGACCAAATTTATCGCCCTTCAGCGGTAAACATTGACGTCTCTATATATAGATTTTTGAGTTTGACGTGAAACAACAATACAACCAATCTAGACTATGACTATTCCTCCTTCACCGAACATCTTTTTTAGAAACCTACTCAATTATCGCCTCAAGGTCATGACATTGTCAGATTGTAGTAGACGATGTTTGAATGTTTAAAACAATGGGAAAGAAGGAAGGAAGGCTTTTTATTGTAACCTGTCATCCACTAAATAAGAAGGGCTGCCTTTCGTTTGTGACCTACATGCTTCCCAAAGTGTAGTTCTTAAGTGCCCCTCTGTCATGTTTTCCTTTCAGAATATTTCATTGGATTGTCTCTTAAACCAGATTTGCTGAGTTAATGAACTTTGAAAATTAATGAAAAATCTCAATTTTCCGCATTTTTTTTTTTTTTTTTTTTTTTTTTGCTGCAATGCTTACTTAAGAATATATTTGATACTTTGCACATTGCATAACCATGACACGGTATAGATATCTCGAATTTTTCCCCGATCCGATGATGCTTTGTCCCTTTGACTTGGATAATCAATAAAAAAAAACCCTCAGTTTTCCGCACCTTTTTCGCAATGCTTACTATTTATCACTGAAAAGCAATGCTTAAACTTATGAAGTAGTAGTAGTAGTAGTAGTATTTCAATTGGGCCTGTTCGACTTCGAATCGAAGGGTCCGGGGTTTGATTCCCGCAGCGCCACTCAACGGTTGCCCGTCCCTGTCTTTCGGTTGAGACAGTAAAAACCTAGGTCCTGTGTCACAGTAGGTGTTAGCACGTTAAAGACCCTCCCCGCCCCCAAGAACCCCCCCCCTCCCCTGCTTCAAGGCCAGCAGTGCCGAGCACAGACAAAATTTCTCGCCCTTCACTGGCACACGGTGACGTCTCTATATGAATGAAATATTCGTGGGTGGGACGTTAAACAACAATACAACAACAACATTATTTTTATTATTTCTAGGTAAACAGATTTCTTTCTTCTGACTGATATACAGGGTTATATGTGTTTGTTAAGAAAACAACATATTCCTGTCTACTTTGCTGGCTTCATGCGAAAGAGTTTTGCAAATAAAACGTATCTAAATTCCATTGTATTTTAGAGCAACATTGTTCGTAGACCATTTCTATGTTGACTATACAGTCAGAGAGTTGACTTACCTCGTAGTATGATGCCAGACCTGGTTCGTTTGTGTATTGACCGGCCGAGCTTCCACCTAGAGCTCGCGCACCAATGCCGGTGTAATATTTGTATTGTAGTAAGTAACCTCGACCGTACAATGGTACTCCGATAATAAGCTTGTCTTTTGAAGCACCTTGTTGGTTCCAATACTTTGCAGCCCATTCCTGTCGAGGAGAGAGATATAATTTACATTATATTTATATAATAAGAGGAGTGGAATCTCTTTTATGGAAAGAGAACAGCAATCATACAGTCTAGAATAGGAATTTATGTATATTTGTATCTGACAGTATATCTTTTTAATCTATCGATTGGATATAATGATTAAGTTGTATTTAATTAAGATGTACCACTTCACGTCTTATGAAACAAAATGCACTCTTCTTTGAACGAATAAAAATTTTATGGAGGATATTGGATCAAATGTTAGAACTACAAGGCGGACGTTCATCGGGTAAAGTCATATACTGGCAGTTGCAAATTGTATCAGAAATTACAACATGTATATCAGTTTATGTGATCAAATTATACATGTTCTTACTCATTCATTAGATGATGTCTACTAAATCAATGCAGGGGCGTCCATGGCTGTATGGTTAGAGCAATGCGCTTTAAACCACTCAGTTTCTCACTTCTTGTCAGCGGGGCCTTCGTAACCGAGTGTTTAGCGTGTTAGACTGCGAATCGAAAGATCCGGGTTCGAGCCGCGTAGCGCCACTCCGCGTTTGGCTGTCCCTGTCTTTCAGATGAGACAGTAAAAACCGAGGTCCCGTGTCACAGTAGGTGTTGGCACGTTAAAGAACCCTCCTCCCCTGTTCTACGGCCAGCAGCGCCGAGCAAAGGCAAAATGTGTAGTCCTTCACCGGCACACGGTGATGTCTCCATATGAGTAAAATATTCTTGAGTGGGACGTTAAACAACAATACCATACCTCTTGTCAGCACGAGTTCAAAGCCCCGCTTAAATCTAAACTGATTATGTGAGAAAGTTTGCTAGTTACTAGCAGATGGCCGGTTGTCTCTCCCCGGGTACAGTTGTAACCGGGCTCTCTCCTCCACCAATAAAAACTAGCAGCCACCATATGACTGAAAGATTGTCGAATGGGGCGTAAAGGAAAAACAAACAAACAAAAAACTAAATCAACGATACATGCCATTAACGATTTGCGTCATCTGAGAATAATTAACAAAGACAAAAAAGTAATAGAAATATTATAACACCATAATATTTGATAAACGTAAATCTATTTAAACATCTTTGAAACGGCAAGTGTTACTGCCAGCATAGGTTTAAACTTTTGGTCGAGCAGACATCAAATCAAGCATTCATACCAGATTCATTTGGGAATTTGTCTCCCTTTGTGAGCCCTTAAAAAGAGCACTATGATGTCCAGTAGTTTCTTCCCAAGCTCCGTGGAAATCGTACGCCATAATGTTTATAAAATCAACGTACCTAGAATATAAAAGGTTTCTTAAATATCGGGAACATGAGATATATGGATCCTGTTTAATCCGGACGCTTTTATTCCCAGGATTACTGTCCGGATAAATGGAGAATCCAGACTACCAAAACGCATCATAAGAAGAGCATACGTGTTTTATACTTTTATTTCTTAAAAATGAAATATAAAAAAGTTGTCAAAACATTATCCTACCTACTAGCCATAAACTATCCAGTCAACAAGAATTTACATGCGTGCAGGCCGTTATGATCGAGACACTGTGTGTGCAACATGGTATAATGCAGGGTATAACAATAATTTTGGATATCCCCAAAACCATATGTAAACCCAACTGCGTATTAATGTTTTCATCACTTTGAATGCTCTCGTTGCATTAGAGTGCGAGTCTTCAAACTGAGGTAATGGACATAGCATAGGGTCACAGGCGTTTCTTGTTTCTTCGGGTGAAAACGTAAATTCCGGGGTCACGTGTTACAGTAGGCGTCGACACGTTAACATTTTCTGTACTGCTCAAATACTATACGTGTTGAACAGAGCCTAAAATTTGGAGCTTTCTCCGACTAGTGAACCGTTGAAAACATACCAAAACAATAACAGTATTCCTACGGAATGTTTATGTAACAAATAATTTCAAACAACAATAAAAATCCAGATGTCCTCCAATAGAGTACTGTACATATGTATATGGATTATATAGTCCAGCTGTTGCATTAACATAGTACATATCATCAAACATCCATAAAATAGCGCAATTTTATCATTAAGAGTGGGTGTTGTACATTTATTGTGATGAATAAATCGAATTATAATTTATAGATATGCAGATGATTCATATAAAAGTAGAAATACATTGTAAATAACATGAAGGTTCAATAGTGTTAACATTTATCTGAGAGCTTCCAGAACTCCAGCGATAGAGCGCTTGTCTTCAAAACTTCTGGTTATGAGTTTAACCGTCGATGGAGACAAAACGTGTCCGTGCCCTTCGATTAAGAAAGTGAAGTCCGAAGTGCCATGTCACAGTAGGTGTTGGCATATAAGATATGACTAATTGCCTTGAGTATCGAGCATCGGTAAAATTTTAATCTCTCCACCGGCATTCGGTGACATCTACATATGAATGAAAGACTCTTGAGTTGAACGTAACACAAGGACAAAACAATAAATCGTATGTCCGTCGGTCCATTTATATATGTGATAAAACGGATTAGAAACAAATATAGGCTTAAAGAAATATACGGACATTTCAACAATACAGTGCATTCAACAAGTATAATTTTACAAACACTTTGAATTAATATATATGTTCATGTAGTTTGTTTTCTTTATTGTATCAGTATCAAGGGAAGTAATTTACTTACTTATTTATTTGCATTATATTGTATCCAGCTATAATTCGGTCTAAACCTACTGGTACTGCAATGGCCAACATAAGTTTCGGAGATCCAGTTGCATTGGCTTCTTGATCGAATCCTTCACGTAATTCCTGTAAAAAAAAACCCAAAAATAACAGAAATTTGCAGCTATCATAACTATTCGGGATATATGGACAACATGTTATACTGATTAATCGTAAGGAGGGTGACCTGTGATTGTCAGAGCTTTGTCCGGTACACATCGGATTTGTACACTTATATATTGCTTTAAGAATAATTACTCGGTAATAATCATCTTACCTTCACATATTAAATTTGAATATCAGATAGAACTTCGCTCAATTCTTAATCACCATGAAACCGACTCAATACCATATATAGTAATTTCTATATTCTCCACATGAGACAGAAACCCCGGGTAAGGATTAGAAATTCAAATCAGTAAGTTGTGTTGCATATACAGTCAATAATATTTTGTAGACAATTTCACATTGAACACCGTTACGATGCTTAGATGAAAGATAAGTGAAAGAACTTAATTCATGATGTGTAAAATGACGAGGTACATTGGAACCTCATTATTTAGACCATTTATTTGATTGTATGAATTTGGTCTGATAAATAAGATGGTCTCCTAAGTACGGTTGAAAAAAACAGGAACACTGGCAGGCAGACTGATTTTCGGTGGTCTCCCAAGTCAGGTTGTCTTTAGGCGAGGTTCCGTTGTACTCATCAGGATAAGTCAATGTTTTCCCTTTTCTCAAACGTTAGGAGTGAGTATCAAAAATATATAAGAATCACAGATAATGTGAAAATACATTTTATTGTGTTGTCTCATGTAAGTTATACAAATGTTATGAAATATTAAGGGAGTGTGCATGTTGAAGGTGACCCATTCTTTGATGTTCTAAAGAAAATCATTTAAGATAAAAATGTTTATTAGAGCTTCATCTGTAAACTAGCCTGCCATTCACGAATATTCCACTGACGACAAGACATTTGCCAATATCGATGAAGGACTTTAATTTTTAGTTAAAGCTCTGTATTTAAGGTCAATTAGAAGTGAATTATCGTTCACTGACACTGATTTTGACATGGAACACCTGGCTGTAACTGTCTCAACTGAAGAACAGGATAATCCCAACGCATGCGTCACGACACGGACACCCGACCTCCATATCTAAACTTAAGCACTACAATTGAATCACGACGGCTCTCTGATGACTTGTAATATAACACATTCATACACATTACTTCATAGAAATATCTGTTATCTAAAATAACAGGTAATATAACACGATCATACACATTACTTCATATAATGTCTGCTATCTACAATAACAGGTAATATAACACGATCATACACATTACTTCATAGAAATGATTGTTATCTCCAATAACAGGTAATATAACACGATCATACACATTACTTCATATCAATGTCTGCTATTTCCAATAACANNNNTTACTTCATAGAAATTTCTGTTATCTCCAGTAACAGGATTAACATGGTCAAACATGTTACTTCATGAAATGTGTGTTATCTCCAATAACACGATTAACACGATCAAATATGTTACTTCATAAAAATTCTACTATCTCCAATAACAGGTAATATAACAAGGTTAAAATGTTACTTCAGAGATATGTCTGTTATCTCCAATAACAGGATTAACACGGTCAAACATATTACTTCATAGAAATGTCTGTTATCTCCAATAACACGATTAACACGGTCAAATATGTTACATCATAAAAATGTCTGTTATCTACAATAACAGGTAATATAACACGGTCAAACTTGTTACTACATAGAAATGCCTGTTATCTCCCATAACAGGATTAACACGGTCAAACATGTTACTTCATAAAAATGTCTGTTATCTACAATAACAGGTAATATAACACGGTCAAACTTGTTACTACATAGAAATGTCTGTTATCTCCAATAACAGGATTAAC
Source organism: Pinna nobilis (assembly GCA_016161895.1). NCBI lineage: Eukaryota > Metazoa > Mollusca > Bivalvia > Pterioida > Pinnidae > Pinna > Pinna nobilis. The sequence goes on along the minus strand of JACSZP010045795.1, from coordinate 967 downwards.
ACGGCCAAATATGTTACATTATAAAAAGGTCTGTTATCTACAATAACAGGTAATATAACACGGTCAAATTTGTTACTACATAGAAATGCCTGTTATCTCCCATAACATGATTAACACGGTCAAACATGTTACTTCATAAAAATGTCTGCTATCTCCAACAACAGGATTAACACGGTCAAACATGTTACTTCATAAAAATGTCTAATATAACACGGTTAAAAATGTTACTTCATAGAAATGCCTTTCTGCTATCTCTAATAACAGGTATTGGTTAAATAGCTTGCATGTGACTTTTGATAAATCATGATACTAACTGGATAATTCCGGTTGATCCAGTTAATTTCAGGAAAACCAGTTAATAAGAAAAAAACCGGTTAATAACAGCGCCGCTAAAAATACACTCTGCAAATACTCTAACATCGGGGCTGCTGTTGTCGTACAGGCGAGAGATCCTTAATGGTAAACTATGGCTACGGAGGAAGTGTTACATACCATCATGTGTTGAGTTTGAAATTCATGTGTGTACCCCTATAATAAATATCCATTAAGTATATAATAAAACAGTTATGGACTTTTTACTTGGTAAATATGCTGTTGATATTGACCAGAAGGAAAAAAAATGACTGAGGCTTCGCATCGGTCCATATTGTTCCTTCTGGTCAATATCACAGCATATTAACCAAGTAAAAAGTCCATAATTGTATACTATAACAAGGTCAAACATGTTACTTCATAGAAATGTCTGTTATCTCCAATAACAGGTAATATTAAACGGTCAAACATGTTACTTCAAAGAAATGTCTGTCTGTTCTCTCTATAATATAACACGGTCAAACATGTTACTTCATAGAAATGTCTGTTATCTCCAATAACAGGTAATATAACACGGTCAAACATGTTACTTCATAGAAATGTCTGTTATCTCGAATAACAGGTAGTGTAACACGGTCAAACATATTACTTCATA
>JACSZP010045772.1:0-16455 GCA_016161895.1 Pinna nobilis | reverse complement strand
CATTAAATTGAATTTTGTATTCTCTTTCTTTTCGAAACGCATATTAATACATACCACAAAGACAAGAAAATTATCATTAGACAATAGAAAATAAAAAAACCAAAGTTTTATGATCTTTGAACTGTTATAAAACTATTTTTAATTTTAACAAATCCAAAGTGACTGCAAGATCTATAAATAGTTTTGAGATTCGCAATTTTGAGATAAAAACTAATGGTTTTCAAGCAAGGGGGTCGTGAATTCCAACTCTTGAGGGAGTTGACTGACTTTTCCTTCAGATGTTGTATTAAAACNNATTGGTTTAAGGTAAGGTCTCCATTTGAGTGAAACATGCTAGAGTGGGGCGTTAAATAAAAAGAAAACAAGAACAATACATACTGTTTTGAGTTTGAGATGTCCTCTTCTTCATTTTCTTTGTTAATTTCTTCCGTCTTTGAGTTTCTGTACGTATGAACGAAAACAAAGTTCTTTAGTTGGTTGTATTATTTTTCAATGTGCCAATCAAGGTAATTTCATTTGTATGACTTATGAAGATATCACCGTATGTCAGCAAAGTACGTACATGGGTAGGGCCTTCAATTGAAACTTATAGTCATTGAGCAGTTAGGGTTCTTTAACGTGCCGTTACCTACTGTGGGACTACGAGGGACCTACAAGGGACTTGGGTTTTGACTATCTCATCAGAAGGACAGCAAAGGAAACAGCGTCCGCAGCACAGATTCAAACCCAGAACTTCACAATCAGTAGACAAGCACGCCAAGACGGCCCTCACGTCAACAAAGCAAAAAGTCTTATCACAACAGTTTGTATATAATATCAATTGAAAGTGATATTACTTAGACAACAGAAAACATTAGAAAACTTGGGGTTTTTTTTACCTCTGACTTTAAACATACTCTTTTTCTCTAAAATGTAAGCAAAATCATTGCGTTCTTACCTTTTACAGGAGCTGCTGAATAATCATCATCTTCATCTGAAGAATCTGAAAGAAAAATACCAGTTAAATCACAAATACATGTACAAACAACATTTGTTATCAGCGTCATCATAATAGTTTTAAATTTCTAAAACTGATAGCAAGTATCGTTGACAGGGTGGCGATTTATTTGTCTAGAGGTCGAAGGTCATTAAATATCGGACCTCAGAGTATCCTTATAAGTGTTTTTGAAAGCAGTTTATCAGTGTTTCTATTACAGAATCTCATTGTACATGGCTACATCGAAGCATGGCTCTTGTATTGGATCGCCATGGCTCATTGATAAAGGTGTTCGCCTTCTGATCAAGAGGCCGTGTGTTTAACAGTAAAAAAGAAAATAAAACAAAAAATAAAATAACAGCAGTTGTACTTACCAGAAAAAGGATTTAAGCCTTTTGGGTAATCTATGTCTGAAAAAGCGCGGGAAAAAGTGGAATTTATTACTCAGTCTTGCTAACAGAATCGTTTTGTATGGGACAGGTTCACGTAGATATTAAAACACCAACTAGTCAACTCGAGATTTACTACTAGATTCAATGAATGTAACATATTTGTATACATTTGAAAATAAATTATAGCTTCAAGATTTGAAGCAAATGAAGTAAAGAATGTTCGTTAAAAGAAGAAAATGACTATCCTTTGGCTCAAAAAATCACATCACTAAAATTTTTACACTACGCGATGAATCATTCTTATCATTTTAATTAATTTTCTCTTTTGTGATGAACACCGTATAAATTTTACCGCGCGACAACAACTATGATATGGCTATGTACAGTCTCATCCGAAGGGCAGGGAAATCCAACTGTAGAGCAACGCGGAATTAAATAGCGACTAGAAGGCGAAACACTGAGCTATGAATGCTTCATAAAAAGTAATAATTTTTCTTTCTTCCAATTTGTTATTTCACAAAGAAAGTTATGACCCGTATTTGGAATTATCTTTGAACGATTAAGATCCAAACAGCATAGGATAAAATGAAAAAGTTTATTCTAAAGTCAGTCTGACGTCACTATTATACGGAAAAATATGTTGAAATGGCATAAAACAGTTATATTCATCAACGATGTTCTATTTTCAAACAAATCAATATTGTAAGTAGTATGGCCGTAGTCAACAGTACAGTATCTTGCCAGGTATCTACATAACATTGACTTGGTGGACTACTTACCTATGGCGACAGGTTTCGGTAGGCAGAACATTTCTTCGTTTTCTGAGTCTGTTGAGTAAAGAGAAATCCGTCATTTATACTGACTAGAAAATGCCAAATTTTCTTTTCATTACATAGCTATGAATAATATAGCATGTCGGCTAGCAATGAAATTGCTTTGTTTGCTTCCAAAGATAGCCCATATATGACCAATATATCCTTAAAGAAAAGAAAAACATTACTATTTACTGTTGATTGATGCAATGCATGTAATATTCATACAAAGGTTTTAAAAATGAGCTCTATTACTGCTACATTATATCTCTCTTGAACTCAAAACTGTTTTCAATCCTGTAACATAATCTCTCTCTCTCTCTCTCTCTCTCTCTCTCTCTCTCTCTCTCTCTCTCTCTCAGGGGTTCACTGAAGGCGAAAAGTTACAGTAAGAAAAAAATTCTAAAACGCACACTAACCTGAAAAAGGACACAGTCCGTTTGGGTATTCCTGACCTAGAAATAGTCAAATAAAGAATGAAACTTTGTAATTGAAATTATTAACATCAATTCTAAGCAAATCAGTTATTTCGATTGCCAAAATGATACAAAACAAATCACAAGTATAAAAGGCTATTAATTGATGATTTGAATGAATAGTCTTTTGGAGCAAGACTAAAAAAGAAAATTCCTTACAACTCACCCTTGTCGCTTGCCCTATTGTCGCCTTTTGCTTGTTCATCTTCATTGTCTGCCAAAAACCAAAAACATATAAGCGTTATAGCGACAAGATTAAGATTACGCATCATTTATATGCATGTACACATTAAAACAAGGGTTGATTACAACAGGACAAAGTTATATGATAAAATTTAAGAGAGCAAACTCGGACTTGAGTTCTCAATTTGTATGGTGCAAGGCCCTGATTTAATGCTGAATTTCATAAACAGTTTCTTAAAGTAACTTTTAAATTTCAGATATCGCACTTAATATTGGAACTGGTAATGTACAAAATAACAATGTTTACATTTAGTATTGACGTTGATACACATAATAAATTCTTAGTGAAACATGCACATGTTTCCAAGAAGTAAAGTTTAACATGAAGGCTGAGAAATGAATGCATACCTGAGAATGGGCTAAGTCCACGAGGGTAGCCCGGAACTAAAATAAAGCAAACAAATTTTCAATTATTTCTTCCTAAAATGCCATGGTATCATAATAGACATAAATGAATGCGAAAGGGATAATTATTAGATAAATAATCGTCTGTTACGATTCTGATCTACGTTAATCTTACTTTCAAGGTCCTCACTCTCTCATACAATTATATTGTTATTATTTTATTATATTAATGAAAAATCATATTTGACCAAAAGAGAAAAAATACAATTGAATACATTTCAACGTACCATTGGAACTGTCTTTATTATCTATTTTCTGTTCCTCGGTATCTACAATTATAGGAATATGGTATCGAGATTAAATCGAAGTGGCACATATATCTTTAACAATGACCCTATAAGTTACTGTGACAAATTATAAGCTTCATCGTTCCCCTTTCAAATGTACACGTAGTTACAATTTTTTTTCTTTACGGAGAGTGGCGGTGGTTCGATTGTATCATGTTCGCTTGATGACCGCCGGTAGATAGATTTTTGGCCAATTCCGGTTTTCTCTTCTTCATATAACATAGTGAAAACCGAACTCCCTTGTCAATATTTGGTTTGTAATGTTCCTTTATTGCACAGGATATTGTCCTTGGTTTTTAATGTTCCTTTATTGCACATGATATTGTCCTTGGTATGGGTTCAGTAGATGGAAAATCTGAATCCAGATTACAACGTCTCAATACAGTCGATAGTTTCGATAAATACAAGTGAAAGAAAATCGCAATTTCTAATTTCAGATCTCCTATCTTATAGCTAACCCAGCAGGGGATTTATGGGAGTTAAGATTTCTTTTTCGTTTAAACGCAGGGGCCTCCGTCACCGAGTGGTCAGCGTATTCAACTGCGAATCGAAAGATCCGTTCGAGTCGCGTTGCGCCACTCCGCGGTTGGCCGTCCCTGTCTTTCGGATGAGATAGTAAAAACCGAGGTGCCGTGTCACAGTAGGTGTTGGCACGTTAAAGAACCCTCCCTGCTCTACGGCCAGCAGTGCTGAGCATAGGCAAAATTTCTCGCTCTTCACACGGTGACGTCTCCATATGAGTGAAATATTCTTGAGTGGGATGTTAAACAACAATACCGTACCATACATTTAAACAATGTTCCTTATTGCGGGCTAAAACGAATATTTGGTTTGAGAATAAATCATTAGAAATGAGAGGTAAGTTGAGAATTTAGATATCAATACATACCAGAGAAGGGGCTAAGTCCACGAGGATAGTTCTGAGCTGGAAAACAATTGAAAGTTATGATATTAAACAATGTATCATGAATTCAAAATAAAGAAAAACAGCAAGGACAATCATCAAGTGTATAGAATCTGGTAAAAGTAACCCTTAAACTTGTGTATCAACACACATACTCTCTCTCTCTCTCTCTCTCTCTCTCTCTCTCTCTCTCTCGTGTTTTCACATACATATAGAACTAAGTACAGAATCATACGTAATGACTAAGTTTGTCACTATCTAAAACGAATCCTTTCCATAATACTTATTGGTACCGCTGACCTATACGTCGTCGAATTGAATAATGCAAGTCCTTAACATCAACTCCAGGGACATTTTGTTGTAACATTGATAACATGAGAAATAGATCACGTTTGTTACAAAGTGCTGTTCTTTGATGGAATAAAAAAAACTTTTGAAATTGAAATGAAAAACCCAGAAAGTAAAGTGAAATGCTCTTTGGAAAAACTCACCTATGTCATTCGTCCTGTCCAGCACGTTGCCCTCTTCGTCCTCTGAATCTGTAAATACAGTAATATTACAGTGAGTTCACGCCAAAGTGATACAATTAATGCATTAATAACATGGTCATATTTCTTCAAATTCGAAATTCAAATGCTCATGTTAAAAATTAACTTTGAAATTGAAAAATGCATACATACCACTGAAGGGGCAGAGTCCGCTTGGGTAGTTTGGGACTGAAAATAGAATGAAGGATAATGTTAACTTGATATCAGTTACTTTATATCAAAATTTTAAACATAAGTACGGAGAATCAGTTTGTGACACAACCTTTGATCTAAGTAATTAAAATATGAGAAATTTATCACTGGTGCTCATATCTCATTTGTGGCCCTTTGATAACAAAAGCCTTCGGGAACGAAAAGATAACAATAAGAAGGAAGGGATTGGGTCTCTACACAACTCACCTATGTTATTTACGTCATTGTCATTTTTGACATCATCTTCCTCAGAATCTCAAAATAAAGGTAAAATGACATTGAAATACGCCTCGATTTTTCAGAGGTTAAATGAATTCATAAGATAATAAAAAAAGATAAAATTCGAATCATTAAAATAAGAAATTAAATTTAACTTAGAAAATGAAAAATGCATACATACCACTGAAGGGGCAAAGTCCACGTGGGTAGTTTGGACCTGAAAATAAAATTGTAGGAAATATTTACTTGACATCGTTATTTATATCAAACTTTTAAACATGATATCATTAGACATGTTTTTGATTAACACCGAGAAATATATCACTTGTGAAAAAGTTGTTCTTTGTGGAATGTTTGAAATATACCTTTTGGAATAAAAAACAAAATTTGAGAAAAAAGCGATATGCCTCCGTCCAACCCACCTGTATTATTGATGTTATTGACATCAGATATGTTATTCATATCGTTGTCATCTTTGATATCATCGTCTTCAGAATCTGCCAATACAATAAGGATATGACTTTGAGATTAATTAAAGACTCAATTTTCGATTGGTATGATTAATATAAAACATGATCACAAATGTTAAAAATTCAAATCATAAATGTCAAAATCAGAAAATTTTGATTTTACTAAGAAATTGAAATAAGCATACATACCACTGAAGGGACAAAGTCCACGTGGGTAGTTTGGGGCTGAAAAGAAAATTGGTGGAAATAGTTGATTGATATAGGCTACATTGAGCATCACACTCTATAACTTCCCCGTTGAAGTATCAATGTGTATTGGTACAATTTGAACAGCGGACTCAGAATTTTCCGTGGAGTAGGGTTCGAACTTGTATCAAGAAAAAGAAAGCATCCCACTTAAACCGAGCATCTAAGTTTCACTGATAACCAATAAACCATGATGGTATATAGGCCTACTTTGCAAATTTAAGCGGATTCCGGACCCCATCATCCCAGCACAAGGCGCGGGCATGTATTTTTATTCTACCCCGGAATAGCTTGGTTACATCCCTCATCGCTGAGAGGGAAACAAATATAAGTACTTACTTAACCTGCACCTTTTAAAATTATTCTACATAAATGTGGATGCTAATCTTTTTTTCTAGTTACGAATGAACTCAAAATTGTGTAATAGTACTACTCTTCAATAAACTCACCTTTGTAATCAATCTTTTTGACAACATTGTCCTCCCCTTCTGAGTCTGTCAAATCAGGAAGTGAAATAAATTAGGGATCGATTTCACGATCGTCACCGATTTCATTCATTTACAGTTACATACATGGTATTGTTTTTTTTTATCATTTGATAAGCAATAGTAATTTCATATTCCTGCTTTCGGATGAGACAGAAAAAAAAAACGAGATTCCGTGTCACAGTAGGTTCAGACACATTAAAGAATCCTCCCTACTGAATGGTCATAAGAGCCTTGCAGAGACCAAATCTATTGCTCTTCACCCGCACACGGTGACATATCAACACAAGTAAAAGATCCTTGTTAAACAAACTTACAAGTAAGCAACAAAACAGACATCTTTTATACTAACCGGAAAAGGGGCAAAGTCCACGAGGGTACAATGGAACTGAAAAAAGTGAATAAAAAATTATTTAACTCGTTTTTAACAAGGGTATTATGATTTGAAATCTAGAAAAGTTTTATAGTTTCCATCCCGTAAAATGTGATTTAAAACCCGTCATCTAAGAGAACGAATCAAAAATTGAATGAATTAATTAAAAATTAGTAAATAAATAAATAAATAAGGAAGGAAAGAAGTAAGTAAGTATGTAAGATATTAAGTAAGTAAACAAACAAACAAACAAACAATACATAAATAAATAAATTAATGAATAGAATAAACAAACAATACAATAAAATATAAAGAGGTGCACCGTCGGTTTGCACCCTCTTCTCTAATCTTATTCTCAATGAATACGAGTAAGTACATTTATAAAGTCACGAAATTGACGAATAATAATAAACTCATATCTGCTTTCTACTGAACAGTACAGAGTTATGTTTTATCTAAATTGTTGTGTTCTGTAATTTTCAACTGGATGGATGACAATTTCTGGCAAGAGATGATTTTAATATATACGTACCTTTGGCTCTAGTCAAAGCCAACTTGAACTGCCAAATTGGCACGATGATATCACCGCTCTGAAAAATAGATAAAAATATAATAATGATTAATGTATATAGTTTCACTTATTTATCTTTATCTTAATTGTCTATTTATTTTCTTATTAAATTTATTTATTTATTTATTTATTTACTTACTTACATTTTTCATTCATTAATTTATTTAGCTGGATAGAACACTGATCATTTATGAGCGTGAAAACACAAATATTCGCTCCTGTAATATAAAATATGTTGTATTTATAGTGGAACATAAAATTGCCAAATTGGCACGTTGCTATCACCGCTCTGAAAAATAGATAAAAAAGAATAATGATTAATGTATATAGTTCCATTTATTTATCTTTATCTTAATTGTCTATTTATTTTCTTATTAAATTTATTTATTTATTTATTTATTTATTTATTTATTTATTTATTTATTTATTTATTTACTTACATTTTTCATTCATTAATCTATTTAGCTGGATAGAACACTGATCATTTTATGAGCGTGAAAACACAAATATGCGCTCCTGTAATATAAAATATGTTGTATTTATAGTGGAACATGGCTATTAAGGCCGCCCAGATGAGTGATGAGTTCTCTGATGTGAAAAGCCTAAAATAATTTATGATAAACATATTGAGATTGATGGTCGTTATTCTGAGGTGACCTGTTAAGAAAGGTGGCCTGTAAGCAAAGTTTCACAATACATTATGTATATTTAATAACATTGATGATAACCCAGTAACACTTACATGGCTTTGTTGCTGCCACTTCCATTGGACAGTTTTCACATCAATCAAATTCATTATTAACCAATTCCCGATATTTAATTTGATTTAATTCAATTAATCAAATCAAAAGAGAGTAAAATCCAAATAACAACAAATAAGTTAATGGTTGAATAATTTAACTACAGTAAAAAAGAATACACAAATTGTGTAAATGAAAATAATAAAATGGTAGAGAAATAGATAAGGTAGATAAGTAAATAAATGAATAAATAAATAGATAAATGATTACAGGGATAAATTACACTTGCTTATGGAAGTAAGTAACCAAATAAGTTAATTTAATAAATATTTTAATTATTTAAAAAATGAACGCAGAATAGGAGAGAGAAAGAGAGAGAACAACAAATCTTGGTCTTTAATCGAAATTTTACCCCCCCCCCCCGCCCCACTTAAGTCTACATGCAAAACTTTGAAAAAAATCTTTATCGGGGATTTTTTCTCTAAAATTATGAAATTTTCAACATTATGTGCAAAGTTATGGTACGTAATAACTTATTTTTGTTTACTTACACCTAAAACATCCATTTCTTGATAATTTTTTCTCGCTTCGACGTAAACACGTTCAGTTCAGTCAACAGACGCTAAAAGCTATGATGAATCGATGCGCATGACGTTTGACCTATGTCAACTCAGCGTCGTCAGGATGACGCGATCACCGCGCCACGTGACGTTTCCGGTAAGACGTTGAATCATGTCTACAATAAAATTGGTAGCCTCATTTGTCGCGGGGAGGTGGGGTCATTCCCATTTCACCATGCCGCGCATGACAGTATCGCAGTACATGTGTATCTTTTTTCCTACTTACATGCATGACCCTCTGGGTTTACTGCAATAGCACGGTATTTTTTCTTTTAAGCCTACTACAGCACTGTACAGTAAAGCATTGTTCAGAATATTGCGCAAGTGTACGCGTACTCGGCGCAAACTTACACATTTGATTGCCTTATAATGTATTTCATAATCCCGAGGGTATTCAACATCACTAAGTTTGTAATCGGTGACACATTTTGAGCAGTTTTATGACGGAATCTTGTTGTGCTGGTAAATAGATCACGTCTCGACGTCTCAGGAGGCAACACTCTGATCAAACGCTCGCCATTGCTTCTCTGTTATCGTATCATTACGGATGACGTCAGATTAGATTGACGTCATAACGCAAAAGATCTTTATTATTTGATGCGCATATCCAATTTTTTTTCCCAAAAGGGGTTCGAAGTTGTAACATGACAAAATAAACCTTCTTAAAATGACCACCTAAGTATCGTTGACCGTTGATTACATACAGGAACGTGCCAAAAGTTTGTCAACTAATGTAATTCTCTGTAGCTTCCATGCTAAATAAACATTATTTAGTGACTGTCACAAATTCTTGCTTTCATCAATTCATTCAAAATTTCACATGTTTATAAGAAATTTTATTTATTTTCATCTGATTTTCAGTTTACATTTCTATAAAGTTTGATATCAGAGAAACGACAATTTTCCTTTGCAACAAGTATTTTGTTGACGCCGTGTAATATGAACAAAGAAGTAAATGATGCCACAGATTTTGCTTGTCACATATAAACACATGTAGTTTTCATAAAAAGAAGTTGTTACACTCAAACCAGTTTACAAAGACAGCATATTTAATTTCATATAAATGTGCAAAGTTTTAAAAAAATCTAATTGAATATATGAGTCAGGACAAGTATTCAAATAAAAATCTTTTAACATAGAAAGCAGTGCGAAAAATACTTTAGTTGACATACTTAATGCGTTAACAGCCCACTAGTTCGACGGCCCACTAGTCCGACGGTCCACTAGTACGAAGGCCCACTAATCCGACGGCCCACCAGTCCGAAGGCCGCCGAACTAGCGGACCGTCAGACTAGTGGGCCTTCTGAATATTTGGCCGTCGGACTAGTGGGCCTTCTGAATATTTGGCCGTCGGACTAGTGGGCCCTCTGAACGGCCCACTAGTCCGACGACCCACCAGTCCGGAGGCCCACCAGTCCGACGCCCAACCAGTCCGATGGCCGTCGGAGAAGTGGGCCTTCTGAATAGATTGCCGTCGGACTAGTGGGCCCTCTCAATAATTGGCCGTCGGACTAGTAAGCCCTCTGAATAATTGGCCGTCGGACAAGCGGACCGTCGGACTAGTGGGCCCTCTGAATAGAGGCCATCGGACTAGTGGGCCCTTTGAATAGTTAGCCGTCGGACTAGCGGACCGTCTGACTAGTGGGCCCTCGGACTAGCGGGCCGTCGAACTAGCGGACCGTCGGACTAGTGGGCCCTGGGACTAGTGGGCGGTCACCACTTTTGGCATGTGAGTGAACATAAATGGTATCAACTTTACAAATTTCGGGGGTGGGTGGGGGGTAATGAGACCCTCTTCTAGATCTGCTCATGCAGTACCCCTTTGTCCTATTCGTACATTCCAAGAAATAGATATTTCTACTACCGGCCCGACCGGAACTTTGTACGTTAAAACAGGTACAACAAGGGCAAAGAAAACGTAACAATTTTGTTTAATATTTATATTGCAGTAATATGAAATCAGGTGGTCGAATGGTTAGCGTGTTCGACTTAGAATCGGATCGAGGGTCCGGGGTTCGAATCCGCACAGCGCCACTCCGCGGTTGACTGTCCCAGTCTTTTGGATGATACAGTAAAAACGGGTGTCTTGGGCAGCGACGCTGCGGTTTGTTGTACCTGAGGGGCCACCGTGGTCTAGTGGTTAGCGTGTTCGTCTTCGAATAGAAAGGTCCGGATTTCGAGCCCCGGCCACTGTACGATTGACTGTCCCTGTCTTTCGGATGAGACAGTATAGGTGAAAGATCCTTGAGTGGGAGATTCAAGAACAAAAACAATACAATGCATAATTATTGTCCTTGTCTTTCGGATGAGACGGTAAAACCGAGGAGGTCCCGGGTCACAGTAGATGTCTGCACGTTAAAGAACTCTCCCTGCTATGCGGTCATAAGGGACGAGCAAAGAAAAAATGGTCGCTCTTCACCGGCATATGGTAACGTCTCCGTATAGGTGAAAGGTCCTTGAATGGGACATTACAGAATAAAAAACAATAAAATACATGTTGTCACTATCTTTCGGATGAGACAGTAAAAACCGAAATCCCGGGTCGAAGTAGGTGTCGGCACGTTAAAGAACCCTTACTGCACTACGGCCATAAGTGCCAGCATTGACAAAATTTGTCGGCATACACCGGCAGACGGTAACGTCTCCATATAAGTGAAAGATTCTTGAGTGGGACATGACAGAACAACAACAATACAATACTAGTCCCTTTCTTTCGGATGAGACAGTAAAAACCGAGGTCCCGGGTCACAATAGGTATCGGCACGTTAAATAACCATCCCTGCTCTAAGGCCATAAGAGCCGAGCATAGGCAAACTTTTTCGCCCTTCACCGGCACACAGTGACGTCTCCATATGAGTGAAATATTTTTGAGTTGGGCGTTTACAACAAAACAAACTAAAGATAGCATAAATCCGGTAGTTCTCTAGCTCCTTTGACTCAGTGGTCAATCCTGTTGGTGACCGCCCACTGGTCCGGCGTTCCACTAAACCGAATGCATCCTGTTCCGACGGTCCACCAGTCGGAAGGCCCACAAGTCCGAAAACAAGAGAATTCACATCATGTATTTAACGGGGCTTAGTTCAATTCAGAGTAGTAAGCACTGAAACTTCAGCGCTAGGGATTTTATGATTATCATAAGCATTTTGTTGTAGACCGCCGTGACCAAGTGGTTAGCGTGCCGACCGAGAGGCCCGGGGTTCGAGCCCAAGCCACGGTGTGGTTGGTCGGTCCTGTCTTTCGGACGAGACAGTAAACACCGAGGTCCCGGGTCACAGAAGGTGTCGGCACGTTAAAGAAACCTCCTTGCTATCAGGTCACAAGTGCCGAACTGAGGCAAAATTTGTCGCCATTCAACGGCACACGGTAACATCTCCATATAAATGAAAGATCCTTGAATGGGACATTAAAGTACAAAATTGATACAATACATGTTGTACCTATCCTTCGGATGAGACAGTAAAAACCGAGGTCCCGTGTCACAGTAGGTGTCGGCACGTTAAAGAACCCTCCCTTTTATACGGCAATAAGAGCCGAGTAGAAGCAAAAATCTGTCACCCTTCTCCGGCACATGGTGACGTCTCCATATGAGTGAAAGATTCTTGAAGTGGGCGTTAATAACAAAACAAACTACAGATAACATAAATCATGCGAGGGCTATTTCGGAAAATGAAATCATTCGGAAGTGCAGAGATATCCATTGTGTGTTTTATCAGACATTTGCTGCTTCCAACTTTCTTAGCTCCGTTGAGCAAACTGTTACTGTAAATCAAGAAATTTTCGCGGAACTTTATTTTAGCGAATCGATGGTGATGCAATTATTCGCTATACTATATTTTCGCGATAGTGCATTTAAGTTTAAAGTTTGTGTTGTTTGATGCATGTTGATACCAGGTCAGTAAATTTAGCGAGAACTTTATTTTGGCGAGTAAGTGCTCTCGCGTAATTACGCAAAAATAAACTTCTCGCGAATAAAACTGGATTAACAGTATGATGAACACACTTTTAGATTAGGTGAAGTATCTGAATCGTGCATCAGCTAAATGCTGTCACAATAACTGAAAATTAATATTGTTGAAAAAGGGAATAAAACACCAATAAAGATAAGCAACACAAACTTAAATCCCGTGGTACAATGACACGTGCGCCAACTCAAGAAATAAACAGTAAAACAACATAAGTGTTTATTTCTTTATTTTTCTTTGTGTATATTCATAAATCATAAAACCAGAATAAAAGAAAAGATTTGACAAAAAAAAACATGTATCATTTCTCTGCACGTATACAAGCACACATACAGTCAAACCTACACATATACACACATATAGTCAAACCTACACATATACGCATACATCCACACCAACACACAGACAAACATACACACACATGCATACTAAATTGATCAAAAATTAGTCATATAACATTTGCCATAATGCTAAATCCAAAAATTGTACCTTTTTAATGAAAGTAAAGTAATGCTTATGCGTTAGATTCTTTCATATTTAAATTGGTTAAACTGCAATAAAATAACTATGTTAAAAGATACTACCTATCAACACCTTTTTATGATTTGAGTTGAAAAAAAACTGAATTTGGTAAATACTTATAAACAATCATGAAAGAGTATCAAAAAGAAAAACCAATGCGATTTAAGCAGTTACATGATTTAATAATACCTTTAAAAGAAACTTGTGTAAAACTTGTTCCAAAAACGTTCAAAAAATTAAAAAACAGTTATTCGATCAGAAAGAATTGTATCGTTTCTAATTTCGAAAATACATGTAGGTAATCTCTTTAAAAATTAACAAAAAAATCCTCTCAAAAGCGCCAATAATATGAAATAACGGTAAAAATACTGCAAAAGCACGTCCTGGCACTAAATACTAAGTTTATAACGTATCCCTTCGGCATCATATATGGCATATATTGGTATCACCTTTATAAAAATATAACTAAGATAAAAATGTCTAGTCATTTGTGATTTTGGTACATCTACATTTTTCCTTGTTGGAATATTCATTCCGTATGAAGCTGTCAAAATGCATATCCATCTCAGACACCCACTTCTGAAGTTTCACATGTCATTAATTAATTATAACTTTTTATTTACTGTAACCCGACCAACCTCTTTGAACCATCATTCTCTTTCCTTTTGCCTTTTAACTTTTGCTTTCTTTAGGTATGTTTTCAACGATGCAAAATCAACTAAATTGGCTAGAAAGAACGGTTTCGCATCACTCACTGAGAGATTAGAATATGCCTTAAATTTACAAAATACCAAATTGTCTGTTTTGCAAATTTCTCAAATAAGTCAATTGTACAAGTAACACCGTACAGTTTCGGAATCAATTGCACAGGTAGTTCTCCTTGGTTTCGGAGTCAATTGCACAGGTAACACTCCGCAGTGTCGGAGTCAATTGAACAGGCAACTATCCAATCTCAGACCGGGTGTAAAACACTGAAAGAACACATTTTCGAGATACTTAATATGAATCATAAAGTAAAAAAAAATGAAAATAATGAAATAAACTAGCTTTCAAAAACCAATTCCACGGAAATCAATTGCCAAGTGTCAAGTTGATCATGAATACCGTTAACAGTCTGGAATTAGAAGCGCTGTGAGGAATTTCGTCCACGTGCACAATTCCGATGTATGTATTGAGTCATAATGAAATTAAAAATTTATATCTTTGAAATATGGTTTCACGTGAAACCGATTTAAAAAGAAAAGAAATGTCTCATCACTTTAGTTTCCTGATAGACACCCATAATATATCGAATTACAATCCTTGTACTTTTTACTGATAGAAAAAATATCAATAACTTCAACTATCCTAAACCGGAAGTGAGACTTTTGAATAATTGCAAAAAAGAAAAAAAACACACAAAAAAAACTTCTCATAAGTCTTTTCTAACCATAAAGGAAAAACGGTAATCCGTATTATTTCAATACTCAGCTACTGAATGAAACAGATATCAAATACATGTATATGTACATGTGCTATGTAATGGACGCACACAATATGTGCTACATATTTTTTATACTTGATTTGGCTATCATGCTGGCAAAGTCTTACTTGTAAGGACTTTGTCTGTGAATATCTAATAAATGCATCATTTGAATTCGTGACTCACAAAACCGAAGAGAACTACCTGTGTGCTCGTAAATATAATAAGGCTTCGTATACTCTGAAAATGTATGCCACATATAGCATACAAATATTCTGAGGGGACAACCTGTACTCTCTTAACATCATAACCGTGCAATGGACCTTGAATTGAAATACACGAAAGATATCAATTTAACTAAAGGATATGAAAAGATCGCATGAATAAATATAATAATAATGACAAAATTCTACAACATCATAGGTAATTCCATATATGACTTCGTTCTATTATAATGAATTTGAAAGAGTAATATCGTAAAACCAGGTTGATAAAATTCTGCTTTCAATTTCAAACAGCCTTTCATTTAAATTTTCATCTTATTTCAGGTTTGTCTTTTTAATTATTATTAACTTATTTGTAATCTAAGTAAGATGTTAGATTTGCGATGGTTCAAAGAGGATTGGTCGGGTTATAGGAACAATCAATGATACGAGAAAATAGTTCAAAAGAAAAAACATTTTTGTATAAAAACAATTCCATACATAGTCTAATCATTAGGGCAGTCTAAATTATTTAACTATTAAGCCTTGGCGTGAAAAAACCCGTCTATTTGATATGTTATGTAATAACGGAAATGCAATGTTGTTCGACTTTTTATATGCCATTTTCTACGATATTTAATAAAAAGGAAACAAAAATGAACACATTAAACCTCTGCAAAATAAATTTTGTTGCATTTAGCTTTTCTATCAGTGATTCAATTCTATCAGGAAAAACTTTGCTTGATTAAATATGTTTATGCTTCTATAAAGAAAAAAAAACATTACATGCACTTAACATGCCTTATCATACTTATACATTTGTGATACATAATTGCTATTTTATGGTACACAAACGTGCCTATGTGAAAAATGTTGTAAGCTGTAATTCATTTCATTTCAAAGTAAAACCACTAGTTAAATTAACTTTGGAGAATCGATATTCTATGTAAAAAAATTCCCTTACTTATTAAAGTAAATTACCGGTTGAGTCATTTTGTTTGCCAAAAAATAAAAAAGAGGGGAAAAAAAAAATCAAAAATAAATTAAAAAAAAAAACCAAAATAACAAATAAAAACAAAAAACAGAAAAAAAAGACAAAAACAATCCCTTCCCCAAACAGAAAACAAACAAACAAACACCCCCCCAAAAAAAATAAATACCCCCCCCCCAAAAAAAAAAGCAAAAAAAGAATACACGTATCATTGATATCATTTGATCAATTAATAACGCTTTCAAATTTTATAATCTTAACATAAACGTCGTTGTGTTTATTGTTGCGGTGTCTTGTCTGGCTTGATTTTTCATTCTCCTCTACAGAAGAGGACGAAATATCCTTCTGGATCCGAA
>JACSZP010045757.1:0-13225 GCA_016161895.1 Pinna nobilis | reverse complement strand
GAAGCTCCTGTTGTACCTGTGGGTTACTATTGATAAAAACATAACTTTTGGTTAGTATGTTAGGTACATATATTGGTGTTGTTTGTTGTTTAACATCCCACACAGAATCTCTCACTCATATGGAGATGGCATTTAACACCAGAAAAAAAAACTTCTGCTGGACGATTAGGGTCATTGATCAATGAGGGGTTTTACACATGCAGACACCTACAGATAGAATAATTAAAACACACAAAATATCCAGAAATAGCAGTCCCAATGTCTCATTTTTTTCAAACAGTCCTTGAACGTTGACTTGTTCTTCTGTATTTAAATGTAGTACATACAGTCTAACCTGCCTTAGCGACCAACTGATTTAAAGGAAAACCTGTCTTAAGTGACCTAAATGTAAGGTTCCACAATTGGCTTTTTCCTATATAAATCACCTGGATTCAGAGACCACTTGTCATATGTGACCCTTTTTTTCTCCTTCCCTTGGGTGGTCTCTTAAAACAGGTTAGACTGTATCTGACAAGACATTATCTGTTGTGGGTATGAATACCTCAAGGTATCTGATCAATGTTTGTGATAAGCAGTTGTCCAACCAGGTCAGAATTGTCTCAAGCAAGTAGATTTCTCATTGTACTTTGCCCCCTTGACCAAAAGGTTTTGTCAGTATTAGATGTTTCTGGCAATATTAGTTCAAGTCAATTTTAAAACCGTAAAATGATTGGTTTAAATTAACAACAGATAGCTTATCCCAATTTTTCGATCATGAAACAGAAAAAGTTAATCTGGTAGTAGGAAAAGACATGAATCAGAGGCATCAAATCCTCCAACCCAGTGACTTGATGAGTTTCTGGTTTACAATCATACTCACTATAATAATGATTATTAGATATATTTTCCTCATCATGGAGGGGGCATGTAAAGTCGGTGGGAGGGGGAAATATCTTAAATGAGTTGCCCTCCTTAGCCAGCATGTTAGGAATTCTTATTAAATAACCTGAATTGAATTGGTTTCTGATAGCCATATAAAACAGGCTTTAAAATGTCAGAAAAATACAGATTAGTAACAGCTTAGAAAGAAAATGAGAAAAATAAACATTTACTATGTAAACTTGTGTAAGGCAGTGAACTTCACCTTGGGGCTAAGATTCATAGTCCAGAATATGGAATGTCACTATCCCATAATCGTCATAATGAATGATTCAATAAGTTCCTCCTGGTATTTGTACTAATGATTGAATACTCTGGGTTATCTTATAAGTGTTTTGTGGAATCTTATTGATACAGTGAACTCTGGTTACAACGGCACTCGTTTTACCAGCAAATTCAGCTACCAGCAAAAATCCATGTGGAACAAACGTGCACAATACTATTTCTGCTTGATATAACAGCATATTGGTATTTGGGCACCAGCAGTGATTATCGGTAACACGTGCATTTTAACAATATGTTTTATTCATGTAACAGCAATTTACCTGAGCTGATGAGAAACCATGGACAATTTGACCAGTGTTACGTAATAGATTAATTGCTTTAACATCTTGCACTCGACAGGTGTACAGGTAGCCGGTGTTTGCTTAACTGTAACATGAACTGGTTTGAATAAACAGTGATGAAAGAGCCCGACTTCTGGTTTGGCAGTAGGCTAATTTTTGACGATGTAATCATTTGGGCAACTATCCTAGGTTTCTGACGTTCAAATGCTAAAAGATTATGCATCAGTTTGTTGGACGTCCCTTCAAAATTCCTCTAATAAACGAGAAAAAAAAAGACTAGGCTTGCCATTCTCAATTTTCACTACATATCAATATTCGGGGCCAACCCTAATTTTTGACACTGGTAATTTCCAAAATCATTTTCATACACGTCGTAAGTAAAATTAAGAGAGAAAAAAATATTTTTGTTTATTTTTATCACATTATGAATGATATTTATTATTGGTTATAGCCTACTGCCAAACGAACTAACAGTAACATCAGACCCTACAAGTAGATGACATTCTGGGACATTAATTTTAGCGATACAGACGGCAAATCGTTACAACGGCATATTCGTTACAACGGCAAATTTCTGAAAAACAAACGTGGCCATTGTAATGAGAGTTCACTGTATCTACAAAACAAATAAGGTTTTTTTTTCTTTATGCCACACTCGACAGTCTTTCAGTCATATGGTGGCAGCCAGTACTTATTGATGGAGGAGAGAGCCTGGTTTTAAATGTTCCCAGGGAGAGACCACTGGCCATCCGTAAGTAAACTGGCAAACTTTCTCAAATAATCAGTTCAGGTTCCAGCTAGCTTCGAACCCGCATTAATAAAAGGTGAGAGACTGATTGGTTTAAAGTGCAATGCTCTAAACTTTAGGCCACGGAGGCCAGATAAGCATAAGTTCTCCCTTTGGGAGGCCAATTTTTTTTTTCTGTTCAGTAATAAACATATGGCATACATAACAACACTCTATGGTGAACATTCATGGAAGATTTTAAGAAGATATCTCAACATTTTATCAGATATAGAGATAAAGGGATACTTTTCAAAAACTTAATTCCTCCATAGGAGCCAAAATTTTCTCATCGCTTTCAGAATATGATCTTGAAAACTAGACCCCAAAAAGAGTCTTCTTGCAAGATTTGAGGGAAATCCCTTTAAGTTGAAATAGTGATAACAGATTTACCCTTTAAAACCTAAATTCACCTATTGGGCCTAAATCTCTATTCCAAGTTCCAAAACATGAAATGAAAAAAGAGACTCCATGAGGATATGCTATGCCAAGTTTGAGGAGAAAAAACGCTCAGCACTGAAGAATAGCGATAGTGGTCAGACACCAGGCAACAGACTATAGATGAAATATATTTGATTATCTCCCATATTACTGATGATGAGTTGAAAGGTTAGTTCATCAACTGCAGACAAAACAGAAATCCCAAGACAACTCTCACTTGCCTGGTCAAACTTACTTGTTAATATGATTGATAAAGCCAGTCAGAGTGGTCAAACCTACCTGTTAATTTGACAGATAAAGCCAGTCAGAGTGGTCAAACTTACCTGTTAATTTGATTGATAAAGCCAGTCAGAGTGGTCAAACTTACTTGTTAATTTGATTGATAAAGCCAGTCAGAGTTTTGCTTCTGCCCTCAGGTTCAATACGGGTGTGGGCACTTACATCTTTCATTACCCTAAAATCAGATCTGACTTCATCTGACAGACCTAGAAAAGGAAAATATTCCGAATTTACAACTGACAAACAAAACAAAATACACAATACTCACAAGTATATTAATATATATGTATCCTTCTTACTGTTAGATCTCTATATGCCTTCAATAACTGGACCCTCTTTTACAATTCCAAGCCCTTTTAGGTTCATATTTTTTTCAATCAGCTACAAAATGTGACATTCAAAACAAGACCTCAAGGAACCCCTCAATAAGATTTAAGGAAGTATTTTCTCATCTCAAAAATGTGAAAACAGAATTGATTGACCTTTTTAAGCCCTGAGTTCCCCCTTTGGGTACCCAATTTTGTTTGAATCAGTTCCAAATTTGCATCATGCAAAACAAGACCCAAAAGGGGACATCCATGCAAGATTTGAGGAAGATCACCTCAGTTGATCCTCAAAAAGAGCAATACAAGGTTTTTGAGAAATAAGGCGGATGGGGAATAACCCCTGAGATCAACACAGCTAACACCTTTTAATTTGCTTTGTCATGTGTAACAATAAAATATATGGTTAAGGGGCGGAGATCTCAATGTTTTTGAGATAATTCAGGATTTCATAAATGAGGGGGTAGGGAATACCCCTGGAAAATACTCTCATTTAATTTGTCTACCTGTATTTTGGATAATAAACAAATTGATATGCAAAGTCACCACAGATTACCAGGTATGTGAAACTAAGATGAACTAATGAAAAGCTGTGTATTGTAACATGAAATTCTATTGAAGGATTGTATTGGCCAGCTATGACTCCAATAGACAAATGGATCAGTCTATTTTTATTTGTGGAGAAAACAGATAATTTCTGGTAACCCTTTCTTCACTATACACCATAATAGACTAGTCTTAAAACTAACTGATCTTGTGAGTGGAATTTTAACACAAGTGACACTGCTAGGCTTACTTGCGTATTTGCTCCTGCCAGCTGTTGATTCAAAGTTTGTTATGTAATACAGGCAATCCAATCTTCCCTATACACCACAATAGACTAGTCTTACATTAAAGAGAGGAGCATACTATTTCCAAATTTGGATTTTATTTAAGAGAACTAATTGATCTTATGAATGCCAGAAGGATGCAAAATACTGGTTTCTTTACTTCAAGGTATTGACTAGCATCAATGATGTCGTGTGATAAAAAATATAAAAACAAGAGGAATAAATAAAAGGAAATTTTAGTACTATTTGTATAATAACTAATGATAATTCAATTGCAAATAACTATGATTATGATCTCCTCAAATTAAAGTCAAATTTCTATGAGCTAATCTATCAACATCACTATTTAAAATCAAATCCTCTTCACATCTGGAGGGAAATCTAGCTGGAGTAAACCCCAAATGGTGTGCTATTACATAATTACAGAAAATTCAATAGTTTCTGAGATATTTGGAAACAAGAGGCCCAAGGGGCCTTAACGGTAACCTGAGTAATACATTTGGTTGAAATTGGCCCATCGGGTCTTGAGATGAAGCCTGATATATGAAATCGTATAGTAACCCTGAAGTTCAAAATGTCTCAGCCAATCAGAGGCCATGGTGGCCATCTTGGATTTCACATGGCCCCAAAAAAGTAACAACACTTGTGTGGGACCTTGTGTAGAAAATCTGTACCAAGTTTGGGCCTGATCTATCAGTGGTTCTTGAGAAGAAGTTCAAAATGTCTTAGCCAATCAGAGGCCATGACTGCCATATTGGATTTCGCATGACCCCAAAAAGTAACAACACTTGTGTGGGACCTTGTGTAGAACATCTGTACCAAGTTTGGGCCTGATCCATTCAGTGGTTCTTGAGAAGAAGTTCAAAATGTCTCAGCCAATCAGAGGCCATGGTGGTCATCTTGGATTTCGCATGGCCCCGAAATGTAACAACACTTGTGTGGGACCTTGTGAAGAACAACTGTACCAAATTTGGGCCTGATCCATTCAGTGGTTCTTGAGAAGAAGTTCAAAATGTCTCAGCCAATCAGAGGCCATGGTGGCCATCTTGGATTTTGCATGGCCCCGAAAAGTAACAACACTTGTGTGGGACCTTGTGAAGAACAACTGTACCAAGTTTGGGCCTGATCTATTTGGTGGTTCTTGAGAAGCTCAGGTGACCTAAAAATTGTGTGATGACAATAAGATTTTCCAGGGTGGTATAACTCATCATTCCCTACAAATATGCAACAGTGCCCATATATTGAACATACAAGTTTTTGAAATATTTGGCTTTAAAAATGTCAAACTGCTCTGTGACCTTGACCTTTGCCCTAATGACCTTAAACCTTTCCAAGGAGATAAAACTCATCACTCTCTACAAATATGCAACATAACCATATATTGAAATTCAATAGTTTTTGTGATATTTGACTTCAAATATTTGAAATTTGTGTTCGCTTTTTGGACACCCTTATTTTTTCTGATCATTCTCAAAATGTACAATGCAAAACTACAACCAAAGGTAAACCTAAACATTAAATTTTAAAAAGATCTGTTCAGTACTTTCTCAGAACTAGCAATAAGTAGACTGATATTTTAATACCTGAATTCCCCCTTTCCTGTAGGATTCAACTAAATAGTAAAACAGCTAATGTTTGTGACATATATTTGTTTTAAATTTATATTTTAACAATTGTCCAATGTAAAGTAGGTCAAACTGTAAGGTCAGTCTTCAGGTAAACAAAGAATATGGAAATGTACGTTGTCCCTGCAATATATATGTAAGAAATAGACTTACATGTGTAAGAAATAGATTTATATGTGTAAGAAATAGACTTACATGTGTAAGAAATAGACTTATATGTGTAAGAAATAAGACTTATATGTGTAAGAAATATATTTATGTGTAAGAAATAGACTTATATGTGTAAGAAATAGACTTGTATGTGTATGAAATAGACTTATATGTGTAAGAAATAGACTATCATCTTACCAGTAAGGGTACATAACTCTGGCAAGAGGTAAATCACCTCTGTTCGTCCAGCCCGTATGTCCTTTCGTTTAGGACGACTAACAATCAAAGGTTGATCATGATCCTGAATATCAATGTTATAGGCCTGCAAATGAAGAAGATATAATTTATCCTAGGCACTGAGGAATCTATGCAAAGCCAATTTTTGACATGAAATTCTGATTTTTACTATTTCACCAAGAGAACTGAAGACTAGTAAGAACAGCAGGTCTGGACAAATTACATGTACATGTATAAGCCTTCCATTCTGAAGGTGACTTTGCTGTTCATATAGCCAAGGGCCACACCTATTCTTACACTAGTAAATATGAAATCTTTACATGTGAAAGACTGCTAAGTATTAGATATTCAAACTGAATAAAGAATATTGGCACTGAACTAGACAGTCATTTTAACATTTCAGGTGCTCTGAAGAAGTGAAATTCTATATAGACCCTTTGAAAAATGTTAAACCCCATTGTGGGACCAAAAATGACCCCAGAGCCTTCACCTGAACAAACTTTAATCTACACCCCAAAGCATCCTATTTTCAAGAAATCAGCATATGTGGTCTTGGCTCTTCAGAGAAGAGCTAAAAAGTTATCATTCATTAATCTTGCAAACCTTTTTGTAGTAGTCACTGTAGGTTATTTCACTTCCATTTGCCATCTTAAATGTATGATGCGGTCGCTTGTCCCACTCAAAGTCATCAACTCTGTAGGTTTTGTTGTTATAACTGAAAAGTCAACACAAATGACATTATACATCAAGTCTTATTAGGCTTCCATTTTTGGTTAATCAAAACGATAAAAATATAATCATCAAAATGTAGTGTGTCTCATTGGACCCAATTTTTTTTCTGATTAGTTCAAAAATGTGTCATGCAATTCTAGACTCCCAAAAGGATAGAGACTACACTAAAGCTTTGAGGGACCTCCCTTCCGTGCTTTCACAGAAATACATTGTAGTTATAGTTTGACTCAAACTTTCAAAACTACATCCCCTTCCATGTATAGACCCAAATTATATTTTCTAATCAGAACAAAAATTTACCATGCAAACTATACCATCCATAGTAGGTTTGAAACATTACACTCTGAGAAATAGCAATAACACCAGCACATACTGTAGCAGCATATAATAGTAGTCATTGACAGATGGTCATACAGGGGTATACTTACATGCCTCTTAATGTTTTTTTTTTTGGGGGGGGCATAGTTCCCTGGTAAACAAGAGGCCTAAATAGACTTATATCACCCACCTGAGTACCATGAACATACAAAGAGATCAACGGCATCAGCTTAGAACAAACAAATAAAAAATGCCTCAAGAAATTGATTTCCAAATGGACCCATACACAAAAACACCTGTTC
Organism: Pinna nobilis; assembly: GCA_016161895.1. NCBI lineage: Eukaryota > Metazoa > Mollusca > Bivalvia > Pterioida > Pinnidae > Pinna > Pinna nobilis. Next base: position 5,720 of record JACSZP010045757.1, on the reverse strand, counting down.
ACACTTCCCTCTAGATCACTCAGATATATTCAGTCCCATCCAGACCTATTTGACCTAGCCCCTTTTTCATTCCTTGGTGTATTCATCACCAAAACAATGACACTTGCAGGGACTGTGAGAACATCAATCCTGCAAAGATTCAACAAAACCCCAGCAGTGGTTCTGACGAGGTCAAAAGTGTGGCAAGTTTACAGATGACAGACGGTTCACTATGACTATTACTCTAGGTCACACACTGGGTCCAAAAGGGAGGGAGACATAACTTCTCCCTCCAGCATCTGAAGAGAGACTTCACATTCAGAGGGAGACTTATTTATTTATTTATATATTATTTTCATTGATGAAATCTAGATCATTTTCAGGATAAAAAGCAACATTTTGAAAGTGTGCAGAAAAAATTCAAGGAGCACTTATTACAACATATCTACCATTATGGCAACTGTAATTTATACATTCGAGTTTTGATTTTATGAAAGGTTGTCAAATGTTAAAATGTCCACAGTTAAATACAATTTTTTTTTCCAAAAAGCCTCAGGTGAGCTAAAAAGAAAAGAAAATGGCTTAATCCTTACTGGGTCATTACAATTGATCCGACAAACTTCTTTGTGCAAGTGTCATAGAATTCTTCCCCTTTTGAAGAATCATACAACTGGTACATCATTTCTAACAGTCTGTCAGATCTCATTATTTTGTGGCTTATGTCAGCACACAACAGTATATCTGTCTCATACTTCAGGATACTGGTAATGAATCCTGGCATCACAACTAGCCTGAAAATCAACAGAGTAATGATTTAATTATAAAGTTAGATAACTAGAAGGAAAAGAAAAAACAAAAACATAAAGTAAATGTAATAACCAATCTTGCAAAATCAGCACAAAGTACATGACAAGTTTATGTAAAAATATCATGTTTCCTTTTCAGTTATACAAACAGTGAAAACTGTTAAATCAGACACTGTCCAAATTGGAATCCTGTCCAAATCAGAAATATTTTATGGAATATAATTTTTTCCCATCACCAGTATTATCAGTTACTAAAACTACCTTCAAACCAGACTGTTCATTCCGGACACCATACATGATTTTTAACCAAAATATAGCATCTGTATACTATTATGCCTGAGAAAACTGGACGCTTAATGAAATATCTTTCACACCTATCTAATCCCCAAAAGCTGCATACATCCAGAAGTCGCTAATTAACGGGCGGGAACCGGTAGTTGATTGATTATTGATTTAAAGTCTTTAAAGTTCTTTAAAATGCCAACACCTACTGTGACACAGGACCTCAGTTTTTACTGGCTCGTCCGAAAGACAGGGAGGGCTAACCAAGGAGTGGCGTTGCGGGATTCGAACCCCGGACCCTTCGATTTGAATTCCAACATGCTAACCACTTGGCCACAGAGGCCCTGATCACTTTAGCAATGTAAGGATTAAAACCAAGTCATTAACAAGGTCTTTAAGACCCTTACAGAAAAGATCTATGATACAAAGCTGAAGTCTCATTTTAAACTTACAATGCCCATTAAACTATAAGGGTAACGAAGTACCTACTTGTGTTGTGGGATGGCAACACACAAGTGTGGATTGTAGTAATTCCTACCTATCTGCTGCATGTCAATCATTGCGAGCACTCTGAAACAGAAGAATACATGTACTAAATATCACTTGTGTTTGACTGTTGATTTACAGAGGGTGTGACTAGTCTACAGAGGATGCCAGGGTCTGTGTTTGTCATATATTCACCTGAATTTCATGTTGTTTTTTGCCCATGGAGGTGCTTCATAGCAGAACTTGATCAATAGGGCCACCATAAACTGACTAGAATTAGTCTGATCGGATGGTTTCCAAAGTGCGGTCAAATTTTGATGCTCTTAACTATGATATGAAATAAGGATACAAGCTGGCTAAGGGAGAAATTTGGAGGAACTTGTTTGAGAATTTTCAGTTTTCTGCTTCAAACAATTCAATTTCCACAGACAAATTATCCATGTAGAAAACAAATTTTGCACTTAATTTCATGCATATCGACAGATGAGATAAACTAACTTTTTCAAAGACCTAAAACTGCTGTGTAATGTTCCTAAGTAATCGCTTTTGATTTACTTTGAGCATAACATTGCATTAACCTTGTATTACAGGATGATTTGAGTAGAAGTTGGCTTACAAAACAGTTTCAGAGGAAAGAAAGTCGATCATTGGTTTGTTGTGGATGTTGAACTCAATACTTGAGAGTCCTGGAAGTCCAAGCCAAGGCAGTTTTTGTGTTACTCTTTTAGTGCTACTTAACCCTTTCAACCCCAAGTATCAGAATGGTATGCTCTTTTCTATTGTCAGAACCAGTCTATTTTGGTCTGTGGTGTTGAAAGGGTTAAAGGTTTTCCTCTCAATAAGATGATACAGCAAAATAAAGACCAGTTCTAGGGATTAGCTTGGCAATTTCTCAATGTAAAAAAACAGCTCTTGATATTGGTAAAAATATTCTGAAGCCTGCATAACTTTAATGCCACTACAATAGTACAATCACAATAACGGAGAGCGGATTGAGAAGTAACATAGCTATAAAACAATAGAACAAACAAACATACCTTCTGAAGATAATATTATATACTTGTATGACATTTGGAGAACTTGATGGTAACTCTGCTGTCAGAGTTATGGTTATTCGAATTTGTGTGTTATCTCTCTTTGTCATAGAATAAACTTCTGTTACCTAAAGGAAAAAAAATCTGAGTTAGTTACAAACGAGCAAACTTGCATAACAAAAATGACAAATTTAAACATAGCAGATTTATACATATTATCTGAAGCGAGTGAAATGACGGGTGGACATTTTCGTTAAATCTGAAAGGACTTATAAATGACAGTGATAAAATATCCAATTAAGAGGATGTGGGTTCATATTAATGTAGGAGAGGTGACAGGCTTTTCCTGTCCTATGGATGAGACAGTATAAAACAAAAATCCTGTGTTACAATAGGTTTTTGATAGTTCAAGAATCGTAAGAGCTCAATGTCTTCAAGAGCACAGCACATGTCAAATGCGTTGCCCTTCACTGGAACGGTGACATCTCAATATCAGCGGAAGGTCCTTGATTTGGATGTAAAACAGCATCACTACAGTCAAGCGTCGATTAATACTGCTGGAGGATGCTCTTTTGTCAAAGTGCTGAAACGACACTAAATTTGTTGATAATTCCCATGGATCTTTTCCATCTCACTTTCTACATAGATTTACATATACATGCATGGTACAGTTGCGTTGAGCTGCGGTTGCTTAGTGTACAGTGTGTTGACCTTCTGATAGTCAGGTCATGGGTTCGAATCTATGCAACACTGTGGTCAGCTTTCCCTGTCCTTTGATTGTGACAGTTAAAACCGAGATCCTGTGTCAGAGTAGGTGATGGTAAGTCAAAAAACCTTCACAGTTCAATGGCTATAAGTGCCTAAGGCCAAATATAGGCCTTATTTGTCATACTCATATAAGTGAAAAAATATTGAGTAGGATATTAAAAAGTTTCAACTTTATTTATTTTGAAAACGATTTACAAACTAGCTCTATTAGTTTCTATTAATGCCTCTCATTGGCTCCGACGTCGGCTAGTGGGGGTCTTTGCTGAGGGAAGAAACTGAAGTACCCAGAGAAAACGCACGTGTCCTAGTTGGTGACCACCATACCATCTCACATATTACCTAGGTAGAGATGAGCATTGAACCCGGGGCACACTGGTGAGTAGGTGGGCAATAATCACTACGCTACTCAGACATCCTGACAACAGGAAATTAATCATCAATATTACCAACAAACCAAGTCTGCACTACTGAAAGAAGCTGTATTGTTAGAACACTTATATGATAAGGAATTCTTGGTTTGCTCAAATGAAGTGCAGTTCATAAAAAATCCAAAACCCTGAATGACCTGGTGATTATTTACAGAAAGTTTCCACAAAATCAGGAAAAAATAGTGGATTTTGCACTTGGAATAGCATGCAAAAATTGTTCTGAAAAAGACTAGAGTACCTCGTCCTGAAGTTTATGAGGAAGAAACAGTTGCATGCCATCGAACGCTCTTGTTTTCCCTAGCAATTCCTCATGGCTCAACAAAAGCCCTATACGCAACTTCTTTGAGTCCACCGGCGGATTGAAATCCACATGGTATTGGTAAAGGTGCCAATCAGGTTTCATTTCAAGGCGGAAGTAATTGGTTGCTAATTTTAAGGGTGTACCCTGATTACCTGAAAGAAATCAAAGTAAAATGTTGTCACTTTTATTGTTTGAATCACAGCTCTGCCAGTTAAACTTTACTTATTCTTGAGAATGATATTCAGATTTATTACAAATATAGACATGTCATATCTTCTTTGAGCAACAAGAAATTTCTTCACTAAATTCCCTTGGGCAATAATGAAAACATGTTGTGTAAAAAGAAATTAAAAGAGATTCAATACTGATGTTTGAATGACTCTATCAAACCACACTTAAAACCTTTATCTTAACTACATAAAGAAGACTGTAAACTACTACGAAGAACTTCCACCTCTTTTGTCCACACAGTTTGCAGGTCTAGTAGTGGGTTCCGAGTATCTGAGTCTGCCTTTTCTTTGCAGAACTTTGCTGGCATCTGCCGTCCCAGTGACCCGCAGTTTTTGCAGCTCATCAGCAGGAACTTCGCCACCTGCTCCAGGACGTTCATACAGTGTTGCCCCTCCTCTGTAGGATGCACGGCCACTTGAAGCAGGTGGACCTCCAGATGGTGCAGGGGCTGGTGCTTCAGCTGCTGTAAACTGCATCTATTATTAAAACAAAAATCATTGTTAGCTAAAGTTAATGAGCACTATCAACTTCATTGTAATCTTAATGTTTTAACAACCATCAAGTGTTTGTTTTAATGCCAGTTCCAACACTATTTCAGTTTTATTGTTGGCATAAAGCCTATTCAGACTTCATAAATTTTACCTGTCAAGGTTTGAAAATAACTATTTCTTCAATGATGACCCATACATGAAGGACAGGAAAAAACAGTTATGATGTAGCTTGAAAAAAAACGGAGATGCCCCTGAATGATAGTGCTTTCATTTATTCTAATATTGTGGTTAATGTTGGTCATTTAGCAATAGAGGGTCATGTCGACAGTTTAAAAAGTCTCATCAGAATGATGACAAAACCAATTATACCAGAGCTAGGAATCAAATCCAACTTCAAAATCTTGAGGTAAAACTCGCTGTTATCTTGATCTGTTGATCAGCTAATATAGAAAAAAAACAAGAAACACAAGTGAAGCATTCCTTTGCAAATAATATTCTATTATGACTTTGACCTGGTCAAGCAAAAGGGTCATCCTCTGCCAATGTCAAACATCTGTGAAAGGTCCGATGATAATAAAAGGATTGCTTACTCTTCTATCAGAAATCCTGTTCAAGACATTTTTATCAATTAAATTGTGACTTTGATATTTGACTCTTAAAATGGAATGTGAAATGATAATCGATTTGTTGTTTATTCTGTTAACAAGGCTCTGCAGACTCAAGGCAGCAATGCAATATCCCTCTGCCCTCTGCAACTATGTTGCAAGGGTTACTAACAGAAACTCGAATTTATATTGTCCTGAAAAAATTACTATCACTCAGTCTCAGTGTTCTAGGATTACCATTTCCCGTCACCCGTGGAAAATTGATTTTGGGGACGGGAAAGTCAATTTCCTAGCTCTTCTTTCCCGTGG
>JACSZP010045755.1:0-16363 GCA_016161895.1 Pinna nobilis | reverse complement strand
TCGGCAAATTTGAAGTTTGATTTGAGCGTACATGTTATTCTGTAAATGCATTGAAGTATTGATATTGGATAAACACTAGCAAATGACCCGAAAGTTATTATTTCACACAATTGATAGAGGGGTGCGATTGCTTTCAGAAATAACAGAATAATATTTGTAATTTAGATTTCGGATAAGGTGATTTAGTTTAAGTGACAGAACATGTATAGTCAGCTGTGTTGGACTTCGAGGAGCAGATTTTAGCATTACTATTTTTTATGGTTTCTTTTTGTCATTTGCTCTTGTCAGAGAGTGTATTTTTCAGTATTTTTCGACTACTTTCAATTTTCTAATCCCCCTTGAGCGACCCTCCTTGGACATGTTTTTATGCACTCAAGAAATCTCATTTGTAATATAGAGTTATGGCTAAGAAATAAGACACACCGTCATTATCAGACATTTTGGGGACGCGAGAGTGAAACAGAAATAACTCAGTTCCTTATTCCATATATTCTATTGAACCAATGTTTCTCATTCATTTCTGTCGGTACTATCGGGCATGTTGTCGCCACATGAAACTGCTATGGGATTCAGGACTTTTTAATTGATCGGTATTTCTACGGACTTGTCCCAATTCAATGAGGGATCTAACGACTTCAAAAAACCTGCACTACATGTAGGTCTTGAGTTTTACTGTGGTATACGAGGGACATTGAGGTTTATTCGCGACTCTGTTTAGACACGACCCCCTCCCCATTTCCGAGACTAGTGCACTACCATGCAGTCCACGATCGACTCTCGATTAGCGCTGATTAAATCTGACGAATATTAATATTTACCGAAATTTTATGGGAGAGTATCACCAATGAACGCGCATATATTTACTAGTGTGTTTTCCCAACTGAATTCGTCAATCATATTCCTACTTGTTAATTTAATTTAACGGGAGTTTTTACCAAAAAAGTAGTATCATGTTCCTCCTTTTTTGATTTACCGGCGCGGGGATCTTACCTAAAAGTAGGAACATGATAGCAGGAACTGATTATCGTGTTCCTATTTTTTGGTAACCCCTCCCGGTAAATCAAAAAGTAGGAACGTGAAACATGTGAAAAGTAAAAAAAAAAAATTGTTTGAAATAAAACTTGGACCTAAATTGTCTATTCATGTGTTGATATATTTTCTATTTGGTACAAACACTTTTCTCTCTTATGTGTGTTTATGACAGACTTTCCAAAAACACCGTGTCATGTAATATAGATTTTCTGGTCTTTGTTCACTTGTACAGACCCGTTATACCCGGTGTTAACAGAATTCTTCGATTAATCGACCCGCCGTTTGTCATGACACAAGAAATTAGTGCCTCTTTTCTGATGATTCAACGTACAAAATACCTTTAATTGTAGATATAAAAAAAAACCCCATTAAATCAAGATATTCCTTCGTATCAAGAATGCCTGTCACCGATTCTGACAAGACATTAAAGTCTGATATAGAAAATGTCTGAGAGGTAAGACTTGGTGTATTTGGTAACAAGAAAAGAAGCATGGCGGCTAGAGTCAACACGGACCTTATCTCGGGTGCACATCTCGCTAAGGATCCAGCCCGGGATCAACGCCGTGGGATAATTATCGTCAATTTACTGCCTAGTTTGCTCACTTGAAACCAATGCAAATATTTAACTTGACAAAAAGCACATTGTGCGAACAGCTTTTTTAATTGTCTTTGCTCAGCTTTCCTATTGTCAAAGTGACCATTCAGGTAAATTTTCCGTGCACTTAAATTACTGATCAATTCCTAGATACGATTTTTACATTGTCACTTTGAATGTGTGTGTTCAGTACGTCAAACCGCGAGCAATGTGGCAGGTTTTTTCTTTTCAAGATCTTTTTAACATCACAATTTGTCATCAAAGAACATGTTACATGTCCAACACGGGAAACGAAAAACCAAATGAAGGGTATTATTTTCATCGCCATTTTTATTCATAAATTGCGAACTACTTGAACTTTTTGTAAGCAAATATGTAAATAAGTCAGATATTGTCTTAGATGTACCCGGTAGCCCAGCAGTTTTATTTTCAGAATTTATATTGTTACCAACTCATATCTGTATCAGTATAGCCACAGGTTCAGTTAAGCATGGCGTCTTGTTGTTGTACAATTATCTAAACAAAAAACCAGCAGAACTTTCAAAGATATCATTTTAAAATTGACATTTGATATTTGTTCAGCCACGCTTCTCCAACAATGTCATACTTGCCGAGACTCCCCCATGGATATTGAAACACCCCGTTTTGAAAATAAAATTTGGATTTTTTTTATGAAACCCGTCTCCCCCAAGAAAAAAAAATCAAATTTTCTTTTTGTTTTTAGTAAAATTTAGAATCTCGCCTGAAAAATCTCCTCATAGATATTTTTCAAGGTCGGCAAGTCTGTAATATGATTTAGAAATACGCACAAAAAACGCATATACAAAATATAAATCGGGTAGACGAACATATATATCTTGAATAAATATCTATGAAAGAGAGATTTCAATCTTCACATATATAAGTTCTCTCTTATCGAAGTTTTATGTACCCTAATAAGAACAAATCGATTACAGTAGCCTGTGCATGTAGGGGAATCTGTTAACTGCTCAGTTTTACTTAATATCGACTGCGGACAAGCTTAGACACTCGTGTTTCTGATAAGGAGATATCATTTTATCGTCAAATTGTCAATAAATTCACCAAATATTGTCGTGTATGACTCTGTAAGGGTTATTATAATCGTCTTCAGATTGGACAGCTGTACATATGTTTACGGATTTAACTGTCGTTAGCACACTTTGTTGTTTTGTTTTCTTTTTGTTCTCTTAATGGTCATGTCAACAATTTAAGGTCCCATCACACATGTATTTATAACAAATCTGGGATAAATCCTTTGTTTGTTCGGTAACGGATAAACATTACATATACTTCTGAATGCGTTTATTAACACGAAATCTGCGAGTTTTTAATTGCTAGGTGATGGCGTTAAAATCTAAGACTTAAAACTGACACGCCAAGAGTGTTTATACAATCTGTGGCTCAAATTAATGTGTTAGGGACCCATGGGGTTAAAGATAATCAACTGGACAAGTGTGAAGGGGGGGGGCGTCTTTTAATACCACAGGTGCATTTCTTAGTCAAAATCTTAGATCTATGTAAGTAGAGATATATTTCTGAAATATATTTCTCTGATGTAAGTAACAATTGGTGAGCATTTGTTCATACAGTGACTGTTAGTGGACCATGGTTCTTATCCCCTTAAGTCCAGTGTTTGTTTGGACATGCACGTGCGTCCGACAGATTCCTTCACGTGTTTTCTCTAACAAAGATAAATAAACTTATCGCTAGATCGTAGATACTAGATTGAGAATAACCAAAACATTAGAAAGAGTAAGATCTAAATCCGTTCTGGACTCTAGCTAGGTTACGGAATTAATTTCTATGCTCATCTGATTACTGCATATGTCCTTTACTAATTTTTAATTTTGAAGAAAGTAAAAATGAGTACAGGTCATTTTTAATTTCTTCAAAATAATAAATTAGTTAAGGACACTTAGAATGATCAAACACACTTTAAATTGACTTCATACATAAAATTACATGTGTATATTAAAATGTTTTCCCCTTTAATTTTTGTCTGTCTTCATTGAATATTTAATGACTGGTTTAGTACGTGGCATGTATATAAAGAATGCTCTGATCATTTCATCTATAAACGCCTTGTACATTTTTTTCGACCAATAAATAAAATGAACGATTTTATAAAAATAAAAAATATTGTATGTCAATGTCGAATGATAGGCCTATACGTCCTAAAATGATCTAGAAATTTGAATTCGGTCCCGCCATTTTCTTTTTTAGATTTTATACTCGCATACCAAACAAACACGTGTGCTGTTCTGTCGAGTCTAAGCTTCCCTGGTTGGTACCGTAACATTCCTAATGTCGACGGGAAAGAAATTCATTTTAACCCTACATCCGTTTTGCTCCAAGGCATAATACAACAGCACTATTGTATAAATTTGTGAGATTTTAATGAATCCCCGTATATAGTTGTTTTGTATTTTGATCTAATTTTCTCCTCGTGTTGCTATTTACTTCACATCCAAATTTTAGATTTAAGGTAGCGGGCAGACTAAGCCTCGTTTAATTAAAGCTTTACTTGCTCAATGATGTTATGCATACAGGGGATCCTTGCCCGAATAAATTTCTCTTGAATGTCTGGCGATTGTTGGTCTCACTGGTAATGTGTTCTACTTATATATGGCGGAGTCTTAGGCACCTCAAATGAAATCAACCAGACTGAAATATTTTAATCTTGTATTCTTTTAATTTTTGAATTTACTCGGTTGGTGGTAAATGCAAAACGTAAAACATGACATTCCATAGGGGTAGTATCCTGATCCCGAGCGAAGTGATTTGTACGTCTTCAATGTGGACTTTTTTTTACATATAAAAATACAGGAATGTACATGATAATGAATAATGTGAATGTAAATTTATGCAATAACACAATGTGTTGTCATGATACATTGTCACTTGTGACAGGGGACGCTGACTCCTTCCGGTCACCTGATCCCAATCCGTTTGAAAATCGTAACTGTAATTTATGTTGAGCCATTTATAATTCCAAACCTATTACACCGTAAGATTTGGATTTTAATATAACTCATGATATTCCCTTTATTTCATATAAATTAAATCACATACATATGTAGTAAACCGTCGACATTATCTCTCTGCATCATACCCGACTCCTCCAATAAGAATTCCGTTCTGACGACCCTCTTTGGCTCCAACTTGCCAACCCGTCTCCAACATACAACAACGAGTATCTCATTCATATTTTCTTGTTTGGCATTGATCTGATAAAAAGAACCCCAAAATCTGTAAGAACTTAACGGTTTCATTGAAAGAAAGAGATAAACGTTAATTTTGTTTCCCCATATTTTAACTTCCTCAGAATGATTGAGAAGCAGAAGCTACAGTAGGTTCACAAGTACAGCGTACGTTTTCTTGGCACGTGCCTCTTTGATCATCATTACCAATATACATGCTAAACTCAAACAAAAATAAAATGAAAAAAGTTAAAATTTATATACACTTGTTGGCGCGCGCTGCAATATGTTCCTTAGAAACTTGAAGCATCAACATCTTACAACATATCACTTGTTTATCATCTCTTATTCAATTATCCGTGCCAATTTCCTATTATTTCTAATTACCAGTGACTGATGAACGAGATAACAGAAGGTAAAGTCGAAATAAATCTGCTGTGACTTGTTCTCGTACTGATCCAGAGAGAGAGAGAGACGTACCAGGGTCATTGAGACTGTCATCTACAGCCACCGTTGCTATAGTACACACACACACACAGAGAGAGAGAGAGAGAGAGAGAGAGAGAGAGAGAGAGAGAGAGATCTTCACAATTATTAATTTTCATCATCAATTTTCATACTCTAATATTTTGAAATTATTTGCAGTTTTCTGGACATTCTAGAATTGTTATTGGAACTTTAAAAGTATGAGGTGACAATGCAGATCAAAATCACAAAGAAAAAATAACGTTTTCTTCTACGATTATCATTAGATATCTGACTGAAGGTATTTCGTATTACATGTAATGAAATTACATAACAAGAAATATGAATGAATGAAAAGATAAATAAACAAATGAATAAATGAAGAAATGAAATGTAAACAAAGCACGCAATTAAGATACGCCAATATATACAATACATGCCTATGACCCTAATTAACAAAATTTTTGGTGAAATAGACAACTTTAATCACGGCGCCTGAAGGAATATTTCACAGCTTTTGCAACTTCCGATCACACCTTACAATATTGCGCAACACCGTTCTATTTTTATGATAATAATGAGTAAATCTTGCACTAATTAACGATCGCCATGTTGTCTAAGAATCCCGTCTTGTCTCGTATGTTCATTTCACTTGATCAGGTAAACTGAAGGGATTTCTCTGTTGACGTCTACAAAGGTGTCATATCTTTATAATGAGGAGAATTTCTTTCAAATAAGGAATTCTAATCTTCACACCGTTTCACCTGTATTGAAAACTGATCGCAAATTAAATCAACTGTCATACCTGTTCATATGTTCATGTGATCTTACATATGAAATCTTGAGGCAATTCAATGCTAATGAGTTTAACCTTTCACCAGGTAGCCTTCCAAGGATAACTTGAAAGTTCTGTCTCAATGTCTTTTAAAAATAATTATTCAAAGATTAGATGAATTAGTGTCATGATTCGGTAGGGAATATTAATGGTTTATAAAATTTATTGATCAATACTGGTAATTAAAAATACATGTATGGATATTTTATGATTATCCAATTGAAACCTTAGCCTTCAGATCCCCGTTCTTAAAACCTTTTCTTATATTGAAGACCAGCAAAATTCAATATTTTTATCATTGTTTGAGACTAATCGAAACACGGAAAAAGAATTCATGCTCAATGACGTTGAGTGTCGAGCATAGGCCAATTTCTTAGCCCTCCTCCGGCACTGGTGACGTTTCCATGTAAGTGAAACATTCTGGAGTGGGACGTAAAACAAAAATACAATCGGCCAAATCTATCCATCACTTAAGTGACCTAAATTGTGAGGTTCCACTGAATATATCTATTTGTAAATTTTGATTATTGGCCATATTTGATTTTGTCCATCCAATCGCGTATTGAATTTAATTACTCCTTTGAAAAGCTGTGTGGTCTCTGCTTAATTTGTGAATTTCAAGGTCATGACCCCTGATACCCAAAACGCGAGATAGGCCATGACCTTAGACGTCCATAGTATCGAACTTTCACCACATCCACAGCTGTATAATGTTACAGTGGCTAGCGCGACCCCCTCCCCTTCGTCGTAAATGTATTACCCCCGCGAACATTCGGTTTTAGATCTCTTCAGTGTTAAAGAAGTCCCGTAAAAGGTATTAATTTTGTTAATGTTTATATATATATGATAGAAAGAAAGAATAGTAGAGATTTTTTATCTCGAGTGGCCTATCTGCTCTTTAGGTCAATTAAAAGCAGAAAAGTAGAACGCCTCCCTCTTGAAGTCTCTTAAATAAGTTCAATAATTCATCTTGTTATCAGAGGGAAGCTAACATCTGGAGTTTGTTTGCTCGTCCAATATGTTTTGATTACAATTACAGACCAATTATAGCAATTATGTTCCAGCTGAAACAACTAATATTGTGTCAATATGTCTGTAATTTTCACGAACGTTTCTAGCATTACAAACGCTCGAGGGCTCCGGATAAATGTCTAACACATCCCGGATGACTTCGCTAGCTGTTATTTCAGTACCCCGGAATTTCCAGAAGTCGGTTCTTCGGGAACATCATAACTCATAGTTGAATTGTTAGCGTTATCGATATTCGCGACGAGGAGAAGATAAATCAAATATCAGTTTATGATTGATTAAATAGAACATGGAAGCGATCGCTGTGCCGTCATGCATGCTTTTTCGGCTGGTTCGTACAATTTGGGACGGATCAGGTTTCGGATTTTACAATAACCGACCCCTGGTGGAGAGATAGGTCACGCGCGTGTATGTCTGACATTATCGATGTTCATTTATCGCTTGGGACTCATTGAAAACCTCTCAGGTCCCACAAGGGACGACCGATTTTTAATCATTGTCTACAGTATCTATGGCAACATATATACATGCACATGAATCATTGCGCTACTGTGTATGCAGTCTGTTTCTTTTTTTAACAAAATCACGAGTTCTTGCAAATAGTTACATGTCTTGAACTATTTCCGGTTAAAAAGAATGAACACGAAATCTCCCGTAGATTTATACAGCTGATTAATAAACTGATGAATTTTATGTAATGCAAATTGCAAACCCAAGAATGTTTATCACAGAACATTATCAATGCACTGTAGGTGCACCTATACAAGCACACTTTATACAACCATGCCATTTGAATACCGATGTTCAAGTATTTTGTATCCCATTGCGTGTTGAGTAGGCCTATATTCTGTCGTTCTAAAATATTCCAAGAAATTTAAAATGTCATCGAATGAAATCTGTGATAAACAAAAAACTCTGATCTCTCACTATTCTGCTCTGCATTGATCCTGACATTCTCATTAGGGACCTACCGAAGTCCTTTTGAAAGCCTACAACAAAAGAAGAATAGATAAAACAGACTGTAATATTGGAATGTGTAGGTTAAACTATGACGCACTCTTCTTTTTTAATTTATATCTAAAACGTGAATCTTGACGATGTCGCGACAAGGCCTATACAGATTGCGACAAGTCCTACCCGGATCAAAAAATAATTCGCCATTATCGATTTTGAAAATGTCATTAAAGGAAGAGAAAAGGGGAGATCAATAGCTGTAAGCTTACGGCTTTCTCTTTTCATACAACTCCGGTTATTAGATAGCATAGTGAGGATTCGCAAACAGAGTTTTGAATAATACCGTCAGATTGAAAATCTCAGATTGTGCCCACTCGAAAGCAATTCTTGCACAGTTGTCATGGCCGCCGTAGAGCGTGCGTCTTCAAGTGGTGAGGTCGTGCATGGGTTCGAAACTTGGCTGGGGAATGGTTTTTTCTGTCATTTGAATGAAACAGTAAATGCGAGTTTCGTGTTGGGGGAGGGCGTGTTGGAGGGAGTTCACTTCCCGTGTCTATATAGGTTTGGGTTTTGGTATGTTAAGGACTTCTGATTGTTCCATAGCCCCGGTCAAGTTCCGCCCCCTTCAAAGGAATTAGGTGTTGTTTCCAAATGTATCAAAGACTTTTGTGGGACGCTCAAAGACAGTACAAAGCACAAAATGGTAGCTCAACATTAAAGAACCTTCCGAAGAAGGAAGAATCGGAGACTCTAGTTTGCGCCTACTCAAAAGTCACCAATGTACATTTTTTCAAGACTACCAGTCGTACTCCACAAAATTCTTGTTAACTTAGATAATGACTGGACTAATTTACAAAACGATTCATTCAAACAACATCTATGTAAACTTACATCACGTGCTCTCACGAGATGTACAGCAGACGACGTGTCTTCTCACGTATCCCGTTACGCGAGGATTGTAGTCTTACTTGAAGTGCATCTAAAACGAATGGAAAATGTCAAATTAGTTCTTTTTATCCTACCGGCAGTTTAAATTCAATAAAAGTTATTTTCCCGACGAAGACGATGAAATCTTGCTGACCGCTTACTTAAATTGCACGTAAAGGTTTTAATGGAATCCAATATGTTTTGCAACTCTCGTCTGCTCTCTCATTGGTGTTTATTACCCTGCTGTGACAGTTCTCTTTTAGTTTCGTGCCCTAGCGATTTTAAAGTATATCTGATCGTATTATGGACTATTTGGGGGCGTTATTTTATGTGCTAAGCAATTTTGTGCGTTGAAGATACAGTGCTTAATTGAGCTATGTCACTTTGGAGTGAATATGTATTGAGGCCAATGTGGCGACCGACATAAGTTGAACATGGTGCTTTATGGGCAAGAGTGAAGCTACAGTTCTTTCTCTGTTCTGTATTTACTGTAGGCTACTTGTGTACTGGGGCGGGGGCGGGGGATGAAGTGCGCTTTGTCTAGACGTTGAAGTTAAGTATTAGGTTCGATCTTTAGGACAGAGCATCATTCGATAGAGGTATAAGGACAATATATAAATTTTCGACTCGAACACTCTAGCTAGGATTGTATAACCGACCTCTTTTATAAACTCAAAACCGGTGACACGTTGAAATAAATGCAGGTTTCATCCTCTAGATGGCAACACGATATGCCAAACAACAAACAAACGTTATGATTATACATGTTTAAACAGCATCCACAGAGCGAGAAATATAGACGTAATTGTGATCATTGCCCAGGGAAAATTCAACAACAATTAAATGAGAAAAAATGATATACATGCTCGTACATAACAATCTTTTGTGGTTTATCTAAATTTATTTTGAATGAGCAACCATATCGCTCCAAAGATAATCAAACAATCAATTTAAAAAGCTCAATACGTCCTCTAGGGACAGCCATTGATGCCAAAAACCAAACCATTGTTTCTGTACAATTATCTTGTCGGTACGATAATGTCTGTTTCACTCATTTTGATAATGTCTATTTCACTCATTTTAAATGCATGATATTAATGATACTGTCACTGCAACTCGTGATCAGATGGCACTGGGACGTCCTACAATTGTATGTAATATCATACGCGTGTACACACCGAACATTGCATGTTCGCATGGTAAACTCTTGTTTTTTTTCTTATTGTTTTGTCTGCATTGTTGTTTACCTTCCCACTGAAGCTTTAGAGCATTTCACTTACATAGAAACGTCAACGTGTCGTTGAAGGTCTGCAAATTTGGCCCATCCTCGACACACAGTGTCAATGGGCAGTGAGGGTTCTTTAACGTGCCGACACCTATTTTGGCAAGGGATCTCGGTTTTTACTGTCTCATTGGAAAGACAGGAAAATACAGTCATCTACATTGAGCGGATTCGAACCCACGACCTCATGCTCAGAAGGCGAAAACGCCAGCCACGACGGGTTTCTTTTATTGAAGCAAGCAGTACGAATCGAATGTGCTCTGTCTGTCAGAGTCAGCTTCGATACCTTTGTATATGATTATCTATTTAAAACAGAAATGAATGGAGTATATATAAGATTCTGTGTTTTTAGGTTTTCTGGCATTTCTTCACTGAAGTGCTACGCGAGGGATAATGTATAATTGATATATGACATCCGCGAACATCCGTGCCAATTTTCAAACTTAAAGCTGACATAGCCAGAAAAATGGGAAAAAAATTACTAGAAAAAGTTGTTTGGGAGTCATCATTGCGCATTGGCGAGAGCCTCCAACATAGTTCTAAATGCTGACCAGGAATATGCCACAAACTAGAAATACGCGTATTCATTGTGAACAAGGGATTAAATCTTATCTACCTATCGATAAAAAATCAATAAATATGTACTTAAAAGTACTCAATTATTAATGATCAACATATGTACAAATCAACATCGCTAATGTCTGTTAAACACGCATGACCAATGAAATATCCACTGACATCCTAAACAAATTTCTCAATTCGAGGTACAGCTTTAAAACATTAAATCAACAAACTTTAATTGGGAGGAGACTGAACCATCGTAGAATTCTTGCGATTTATATCAAACATAAAAATTTGCCGTTGACGATACCATGCCTGTTTAATGATGTCGAGAAGTTCATGACCCGGCGCGTAATACCCAATTATTCTTATCTTTCTCCCCGTAATCTCAAGTGTACAGATGTATCAACAAAGTTCGTAATTTTAGACATCAGCAGTTATCTCCCCCTGATTCTCAAGAAACGGACAATGACTATTAATTTCACGCTCTTTTACAAAGGCAATGATCAAGATAAGCAGTTTATGGTCAACTGACTCAACTCCTAAGAGAAATTTTTAGTTTATAATAAGCATTGCTCAGATAGCTTGTAAATCCTTCAATGTGAATAATCTTTGGATCTATTCAACGAGGAACTGGTAGAATAAAGGGTGCGAATTCCTCATTCACAAATTCTCAGCTTTCAAACATTTTATGAGAAGAGTATGAAATTGGTTAAATGCAAAATTTGAAAAATACATAGGCCTACCAAGGTGTTAGGACTAAATTTATATGTTAATGGGAAATATAAGAAACTCTCGTATACGTACGTACGATTTACAGTTTACTGTGAGATGTTATGGGCCTGGCATGTAATAGTATGTAAATCAATTTTGTGAGTTTTATTTCAAGTTTCATTAACCCCAATAGGCTCAATATATAAAACACTTATCTTAGGGTTGAAATATTTCTAACCTTTCTACCTCATGGCAGTATTCGATGGGAGTGAAAATGAAAACCAAGGGTTGGTGGCAAAAAATGGGTCTGGTACATGCACTTCCGGGAAATTTCACTGCAATAGATTATGTCGATACCAAAATAGATTTTGGTTACATTATGTGTAATTGTTATCAGCAATACGTGTCAACGAATTACAGATGAAGGGTTCGTTCATGGCCACTGCAGAAAATAGATAAATAAATATATAAATAAACAAACATGAAAGTCCCCTTTGATATTGTCTTTTGTTTTCCTTTAAAATCTACGCACGGAAATCAGGTTTACAAACTCTAACATTGATATTGTTTGTAGGAAGTACTCAGTTGATAAGAACGCGTAAACAAGATGCTCATTAACAATCTGTTCTGAACCACTAGCGGTTCAATTCGACCTTATCACTGCAACTTAATTACATCCAAAACCCTCCGCTACTTATCTAGATCCATAGACGATCTATATTCAAAGGAACGCGGAATGTTTTATCGGCATTCCGTCAACGCAATCTATTCTTCCAAATATTTGCAGACGATGTATATCAAAATTCTTCTGTTCTGGTGTTCTGTGAGCGCCAAAATAAACGTTACAACATTGTATATGTTGTTTTGATTCGATTTCACTGGTAGGAAAGTCTTCCGCTGTTTTACAACAAGATCATATATCAGATCTGTGAAGATCTGGCTTTTGTTGGACTATATACTCTCAATTAGTTTTTTTTCATATAATTTTTTGTTAGATTTTATGATTTAATTACTGCTTTCTTACAAATAGCAGGAATTTTAAGAATGTTTTAATGGTTCTGGATAATTGCAATTATTTCAGAGCTTGAAGAGTTGGATTAAATATCATAAATATTATACATATTGTATTTTACTCCATTTGGGAAGAGAAGGAAGGGGGAGGGAGCTATTCGGGTAGATAAGGTACCCATAAGAATGAAAAATTGGTCCTAATATATTCCTGGGTAGTTTTTTTCTGACCTCTCGGCGAGACAGTGAAAACCAAGGCCCTACGTTGAGGATTGGCCTTGTTTAATTATTTACTAGAGATAATATCCAAAGCATAAATCAAACATGGGTCTAAAACCTGCGTCACTCTGATGCCGCTACAATGTATCCTTAAATAATTCTAAAATGTAATTGAATAATATTAAAACAATAAGAAAAACAACAGAGGAACAGTACAGTCTGTCTATAACGAATCGGCTTAAAGCGAATTCAGTGCTATTACGAAGAGTAATAAAAACCCCGAAAAGAATTACTATTTAACTTCATTTTTTAAAATTCCGATGCTTAAAACGAAGGATGCTTATAACGAGGTCAAAATTCAATCCCCTTGGACTTTGTTATAGACCAACTCCACTGTATATGCATATTATTCATGTTAAACTCTCTGATCGGAAGCATTCCTTCTGTTTGTGTGCTATTGTAGGTTTTCTTTGCATCACTATTATATACATTTGTACTAACAGTCATGTTCTTTAATGACATTTCATTGGTAATGGAATAATTTTATTTCTCATTTTTTGTACAAAAGAGGCAAATTTATAGAAATTGTTTCTCTACAAAAGATTATTGTACAAAAATAATTGCATAAAATTCTTGTTAGTAAGTAACCCCAACTCCATTAAGTGACACATGTTGGATTTGACGAGGGTTGGGTTTCGTTATTTCGTTACAGCCATACGGTTTGGATTTGTCAGTGTGTAGGCACAACGATGTCACCTGGTCACCGTGTTTAAGTGCTTGGCGTGAAACATAAGCTGGAAAATTGTGAAATATACGAGACCGCTGCGCGAGACTATAATGGCGTGCCCCGATAAGAAAGCGATACTACTGATGAAGGAAATAATATTATAATGATTTCAAGATTTATCTGAAGCGACTGAAATCGGATACAAACACTCTTGGTCCATGAGAAGTGTGAAACAAAGGCACACAATACCACAAATATGTTCACGGTTTTGAGTGACTAAATCTAGGCCATAAATTACGTCTAAGTACCTTGTTTAGACCATCTTATTTTAGTAACCTACGTTCGTCACCCCTCTCTGTCCCGTATTTTGTAGTTTGACGCACACCACAAATTGGAGTGGATTTGTAACTATAGTTCCGAATGACTTCAATATCCCACCTTATCTCGTGTATAATATGAGAGTCGGATGTAATTAGGACGGTGTGTGTAGATATATAATACCATGTATTTTTCCGGTTTTGCTTAGTACATGCGCATCCAGTCAAGTAGGGTCAAAAGTTCTCGAACCGGAAGTTGGACCTACATGGACGACCTACAATTACTTTTTACTAGTTTTAAAATACTGTACTTTTAGAGTACAATAGACTTGTTCGCTCGTAACATGCGTAAATTGTATTATAATATTTTAATAATTTGTACAAAATTTAAATTGATAATTCATCATAAACAGTAAATACCCTTCAGATACCCACGTCACTTTCAAAATATATCTTCTATGAGCAATCCCGATTTATCGCTTGTTCACCTACAAGGAGTTCAAAATTAAATTTCAACAACACACGCAGACACATGCCATGGTGGCATCCTACGATTGTTGATGTTGTATTGGGATATCAATTTTTACTGTCTCACCCGAAAGATGTATTCTTTGAAAAATCACAGAATTTTCAGGTAAATGAACAATTCTGTCGTGTGCTGGTTATGATTTGATAGCTTACATAATCTTCATGGAAATTTAATGTACTCAACGCCTCATGTACAAACATAATAAAACCGCAATATCATAGAGCCTATCCAGTTTTATCTTGAAGTATTGACATGTATGCGAGTGTGAAAAACAGAATATAATAGCAATCATATTCAAAAAGTTATGGAATATACATAAGTGTTGACTTTGTCCACGTGATAAGGAAAGAATCGAAATTTTGTAGATAGCAGAGTAAATAGTGTAGTTAGTTTTGATATTTACACTCACTTGACCCCTCTGCTCCAGCTGTGGTTTTCGTTATTATAACCTCATTGAGAAAAACAATTACAATCTTGTGTATGTTATAAAACATTTGACACAATCGGAAATAAGGTTTGTTTTCTTCGGTTTATCGCTTTTTCTAAAGTTGCTTTTGTTATTTTGTAGTTAGACGTTATGTTTAAGGAATTTTTCATACATAAAATGTATAAATGTACTTCCCTGTGCATGTGCGGATCCAGGATTTTTTTCCAAGGGGGGATCCAACTTGTATCCAAGTTGACCCTGCTAAAATGAGAATCTGCGCATAATTGACCAATATTGGTATATACTTTGCAAATTCCAGGGGGCACCGACCCCCTCTAGATCCGCGCATGCTGTGTAAGCGTAGTATAAAATCTGTGATCTGGTTTTGATTTTCTTGAACATGACCATTTACAGTGACGACCTTTTTGCCAGTTAGATCAAGACTATATGACTTTTTCAAACGAAACGGAACTTGTAGGGTTTCCTTGGAACATTTGCGACCGTTTTAATATGCCAACAGGGGGCACTGACTGCTTCCGGACACCTGATCCCATCCCGTTAGGATTTTCATTTGCTTTCTACTCTAAGTCGTATTTTTAGGATTAAATTTTCGAACAGCTATTGATACTTATTCAATTTTACTTTGCCCAGCTCAATTTTTTTCGTCTTACATTGAGACATCCACAAACGCCGGTGAAATACTTCAATTTTTGGTCTTAGTCATCTCGTCACCTATGGCCATTGAGCAGCGATATGTGTTTGAGATGCCAACACCTCCTGTGGCAAAGGGCACCAGGTTTCACTATCGCATTCAAAAGATTGGAAAAAATTGTCTCCACTGGGGCTCGAACCCTTGACCTCAAAATCTGTAATGCGGTGAAATCAAGGTGTGTCTCATTTATTGTATGCAACGTCTTTGTAATCCACATTGTCAGTGCAATGTGTCATATTCGCCATGTTGGTGAAACAACAAATAGAGACAGCTGTCACCAGTATGGCAAACGGACAATATAATTATGTGACAAAAATTAACGAGTGATAGTCAATAGACTCATTCAACATGTTGCAATTGATCTAATATAAAGTCTATTCATTCTGGCAATCCATAATTTCCCCCACTCTGTTGATTTTTTTCACTCTCTTTCAGCGCGTGCAAAATCGACACTAAGAGCGAAAATAAGATAAACTTTAATTAAGGAATCACACACTAGTGTTATTTTTGTGAAAATGAATAACCGTATGTTTTTAAAAAAAAACATGGACAAAATAAGTTTTGAAAAAAAAACAATTCGATTATTAAATACCCCAATATTATTGGTCTGAAGTAAAAAAAAAAAGTACTAGAATCGATTTCTTTTATTAGTTTCTGAATTGTCTCTTGATTAAATTCTTAATTTTTTTTCTCACCCAAGGACTTGGTTGCTGATACTGAGATGCGGAGTATTTCTTTGGAAAACCCAACGGGACAAAAAGTGTCGCCTTAGGAAACAGATTTATATATAAATATAAATTATATATATA
>JACSZP010045753.1:174-14590 GCA_016161895.1 Pinna nobilis | reverse complement strand
TGAGAGGCCCGGAGCTCGATCCCAACCTATAGTATGGTTAGCCATCCCAATCTTTTTGATGAGAAAGTTGTTGTTCTTGTTGTTGTTGTTGTTGTTGTTGTTGTTGTTGTTGTTGTTGTTGTTGTTGTTTAACGTTCCGCTCAAGAATATTTCACTCATATGGAGACGTCACCGTGTGCCGGTGAAGGGCGACAAATTTTGCCTATGCTCGGCACTTATGGCCGTAGAGCATGGAGGGTTCTTTAACTTGCCAACACCTACTGTGACACGGGACCTCGGTTTTTACTGTCTCATCCGAAAGACAGGGACGGCCAACCGCGGAGTGGCGCTACGCGGATGCGAAACCCAGACCCTTCGATTCGAAGTCGAACACGCTAACCACTCGGCCACGGAGGCCCCTGATGAGAAAGTAAAAATCGAGATCCCGTGTCACAGCAAATGTAGGCATGTTCAAGAACCCGTCCTGCTCTATGGCCATAAGTACCGAGAAAAGGCATGACAACAACAACAAAAACAACAATTTTATGGTTTTTATTGTACCCGGAATAGTTTCACTGAAACCCAATTCCAATTTCATTTCTCTCTTAAGTTAAGAGTATCTGTTGGATACATCGGAGGTAGTAATGACAACTATAAATCACAGAGAACATATGCCTGGCGCCTTTAAGCCGTTACATTCCTTAGTATTGTAACAGGATTAAACACAAAAACTCATATCCGGGTTTACTGTTTGTTATCATTCTTAAATTAAAGCTCAGGCGAAATATTCAGATTATTTTCCACCTTGCAATAAAAACAGTGTGTTTCTTTCAACCACATAAGAATTAAAATGACTTCCTTGCGTATTATGCATGGTTTTGATTTGAACCAATGTTGTATCATACTTCAAGCAGTTCCAGTCTGATTAAAAGAGCATGGATCTTATGCTGTGTTTTATCTACGTATGATCATAAATTGACGTAGAAAAGCTTCTTAGCTAGATTCAGATGTGGTAAATTCATACACTTGATTTTCGTTGTTTTGTGGCTTAACCGCAAGATAAACTTTCGTTTTTTGTTCTATTGTAATAAGGAAAACAATATTTTGTGTATACTGATTGATTCTAAATCAAGGTATCAATATTTGTTGTTATTCTTACCATTTTGATGTCATTGTTAAGCCCCCCCCCCCCAAAAAAAAAAAATAATAAAGAAAAGAAAAAAGAACCACCTGTAGAAAAAAACAAACAACATCAAAACAAAGCAAAACAAAGAGAGAAAAAACACAAACAAACAAACAAAATGAAAAAAGTGACAACAGCAATGAAAAAAGGAAATCGGTGTCTTGAATTTTATGAAAATGATTTTGTTATGTTTGCATTACAGATAGCTGTGGCAGAGTCTTGATGGAAGATGTGTTTGCTAACGACCCTCTACCTCCTTTCCCTGCGTCTATTAAGGATGGTTATGCAGTGCTAGGTATGTTTGTGACAGTTTTTCTCATGGTAGCTTATTTAAAAGATATTTTTTCTGTCGTCTTACTTCCTCGATGGGCTATTAAGAAAACAAAAGGATTTTTAACCATTGATACTTCATTGGTTCCTGTTTTGCTAAGTCGAGAATCTGAGGTGCAAAGGGAAAAGGAGGGCAATGGCTCTGGGAGAGAATGTTTGTCTCTAAACTTGAGAGGGGGGGGGGGGGGTAACTGGCCAAGAACCAACGTGAAAACGACAAGATTTTCTTCTGTCCTTAAGATGAAATTTAGATAATAAATCACCGTCGTTGTAAACAGACAGGGCAATGAGCCGATTGTCACATATTTGCAATAGAAATATAAATGTAATTAATAGGCAGATGAATCAGACACTGGGATCTTTTAACTTTTAAGGAGACCAACAAGCTCTCAACACTTGATCGAGCTGATCTCTGGATTAAATGTTAAACAGATACACTTGTTTTGCAATTTATTCATTAGTAAGACCTGGAAGAAATTAAATGAGTTGATGAAGTAATTTAAGGTATAAAAATGCATCATTCCAATGTGTTACCCGATCCATCATTGGAAACAAATTTCAGATTTTTAAACAAATAATCTATGTGCAACCTTGTGGGCACATACAAAGAAGGGTGCAAACACTCGCATTGAAAAACATAAACTAAAAACAAACAAATGACCTTGTAACGCCAATATTTTCGTGAAGTGGAGATCAAGGTATATCATAAACACATGAAAATGTTTATACCTTAAGAGATTCCCGCATTAGAGTGTTTCTTTCCTTTTTAATTCGACCATTTTGAACCAGGTGCTTAATTACTTTTCCAAAATTTAAAAGCCACAAAATTGTCTTCATGTCTTAGGATTCTCTAGAGAGAAGCACCACGGGCCATGAAATGAAACGAGAACAATCTGGTAAATCCTTTTATACTATTTGTAGGTTTCTTAAAATAGTTCGGACATCTTTTTTATGATTAAAAGTGCGCCTTTCTTTAATTTGCATTCATTTACGATAAACAGACATTTGGAACCCTTTAGAAGCAGTTCCACATCTGTGAAATATATTCCGGCGATCTGTTTCTTCTACACCTTGTCTCTGATCGCGAAGGCTTAATTTGTTTGAGATACCGTTTCCTAATCCTTTACGTCTGAGATTCAATCTGTCTGTTCATTGTCTGGTGTGTTCTATCTTACAAATTAAACAGGGATCAATTAAGCAAGATCTACACCATAATTGCAGGAGGTTTATTTTAACGTTTTAGTATACAGAGCAGAATTAAAACATCTTCAAAATCATTTCGGACTGTTTTGTGTTATCTATAGGTAGAATGTCTGGTGTTTTGAAATGACAAGTTTAGTAATAGAGTGGTTATGATAGGATACTCACTAAGATAAAGATTTTTTGTAGCTGTCTTTGCAAGGATTTCAACTTAGGTTCCAGAGTATATTTTAAACGCCTCTCCTTTTAGTAACATTGTCTATATCTATGACAAGAAACGCTACTGTTGTGTGCAAAGGGTATCATTTGCTGTCAAATGTTATAAAACAAGAGTCTCTACATAGCATAAAATTAGCATAGCACTAAGGGATTCAACTCGAACCCATATCCAGTAGGCATGCAGTTACAATAGATCCTCATGGATCCGGATTATTCACCTTCCGAACAAAATTATCTTGGAACAGTTTGTATTGGCCATTATAAAGGTGATATTTAGGTAATCCGGACACTTCATTTATTCATCGATCAGTGTGCTTGAGAACGAAGGCGTCCAGAATAACCAGGTTCCACTGTTTTTGTATCCCTGACTCCTCTAAACATTTCGATGCTCATTTCAATGTCATCTTGTTAACACTTCTTTGCTTCGTGTATATAAATCTTGACAACGCTCAGAGAGTGCTCCCGATATCAAGCATCATTTTCGGTTCATTATTACGCTTCCCCGCTACGATACATGTTGAGATTGCACAGGGATAGGGATCTAAATTGATTATATAAATATGAAAGTTTTTGACTTACAGCTTCAATAGATTACAGATACCTGTGTTGTATTTTGTGGTGTTCTGGCGCTTTTACATTGAATGTGCTATCACGTTTACTGTATGAGAAAGTAAAGACAACGAATAATAATCGAGCTCATAATTCGTATTAGGAATACAAAATAAAAGATTTGGCTTAACCCCTGGGTATAACAGAGGTCGGAACAGGTGCCTTGGAGAATTAAGCATCCCCAGTCGACTGGTCTCAGCCGCCGTGTATTCTATATCTTTTAAGTATTTAAAACTATGTAAAACTGAAAAAAAGAACTGTGTTTAAGTATTGTGTTGAAATAAAAGCTTTTATACTCCTATGTACTTTCCGATCATGGGAATATTGGTATTTGTCCATTCACCGGAGGCGAGTAGTTTTTGCTAGACCCTCGGATAAGCAAGTTAAAACCAAGGTCACGTGTTACTGTAAGTGTTGGCAAGTTAAAGAACTCTTACTGTTCAGTGGTCTAAAGTGTGTTGGCCAAAGGTTTTAGTCCGTCATTGTTGTTACTCTAAATCCAGAAAATTTCGCGTAACTTTATTTTAGCGAATCGGTAGTAATGCATTTATTCGTGAAACTATATTTTCGCGCATGTACATGTTTTGTTTAATAGTTTACGTGTACGGAGCATGTTAATTTCAAGTCAGTATATTAAGCGAGAATTTTATTTTCGCGAGTAAGTGCTCTTGCGTAATTACGCGAAAATAAAATTCTCGCGAATGAAACCGGAATTACAGTACATGTACTTACCCGTATAAATTAATTTTGAGTGGGAAAGGAATAAAAAGTACAAATGCAACACTTGAAAAAATTAATAAATTAACCGATTGTTGTCTACGTGAGATTTTATGAGTCTCAGTATGCTAATTTACTGTTATGGTATTGATACAGGTAGATCAGAAAGATATATAAAAAAATTGAAATTAATTACTTTTAAAATATTTATAGAATCTGTCATTATGTTGGTTAACCAGAAGAGTTAATGCATTTCATTGAACTATTTATTAACTATTATAGCAAATGGGATCTTAATACATGTATTATAAAACTAAATGTTCGATTGATACAGTCATTATTCTTTCGGTCATTAGCAGTGTCTGTGACCTAGTAACTGGGACAATCTACATCTGGAATATGTTCGACGGGGGTATTTTGTAAATACGAGAGCCCGCACAACATATCCAGCTGAATCCCCAATTTTCTTTCAAAAGGGCTATCATTTATAGTTTTTTGATGTAAGAGATTACGAGACAGTTGAAAAATCAAAGAAAAACATGTATATACATTGCATTCCTTTGCTTCTTTAGAAAAAATAACTGAGCTTCTGCCTTCAATTTTCGAGTTCAATCATGTTTCGGTAAATCGCGTCTCATTTTCAGAATCTGCCATCTCCATTCATTATACCAGATTCTGTAAACAGATCCATTGATTATCAAAGCATAAGTATATACTCATAAGAATCTCTCGTTGTTATTCAGTAAATAAAGTGATACTTTCATAATGTTCATGTGTTGTGCATCTTTAACCACAAACAGTCTTGGTTTAGCGGTAGACGGATCGCTTTGTCCTAATTGTTAAAGTATTCGCCTTCAAATAATGAGGTTAAGGGTTCGAATACGAGCCCCCCTGCGAAGGGCTGTCCCTGTCTCTCGGATGAGACAGTAAAATCCGAAATCCCGCATCACAGTAGGTGTCGGTAGGATAATTCGCCCTTCTCTAAGTGCCAAGCAAAGGCAAAATTATTCGTTCTTCAGTGGCACACTGTGGCGTCTCTATATTATTGAAATAGTGAGAGATTCTTGAGTAGGACGTTAAACAACAGACCAATTTAGCGAATAGTACTCGTCTTCAGACCTTGAGAACATTGGGTGAAGAAGAAGATACCAAGGGACATTCCAAATAGAATAAGTGTCAACGACAGACAAAATCGTGGGCAAAATAAAAAGGAGACAAAATTACAAACAGAAAATACAAATACACTTATAACTAAAAATAGAGTAACACGAACCCCGCTAAAAACCGAGGGTGAGTTCAGGTGCTCCGGAAGGGTAAGCAACTCCTGCTCGACGCGCGCCACCCGTCGTATCACTTTGATGTGCTGACTACCTTTTCCAGTCCTTCGGATGAGACCGAGATCCCGTGTAGTAGTTGTTATCGGAGCATTAGATACTCCCTAAATGTTCAATTGCTGTGAATGTCGAGCTTGCCCCACATTGAAAACCCATTACCAGCATCTTGTTACATGTCCATACTAATTTAGAAATATTGAGTGGAACTCTAAACAACAGTACAACAAAACAGCAACAAACTATTTTTGTTCAAGGCTATGAGAACTCAGTTTTGTTTTTACCTTGATATTACTTTTTATATAACAAAACCGAATATCTAACTATGATAAAAAAATAATCCCCATTGAATGCATGGTAAGAAAATTATTGAAAAGTGTAACAAATAAAATAACAGTGCAACCTAACTGATAAGAACACCTAATTGACTGGCTGAATTTAATTTGATTACTTAGGTGTCTCCTAAGTAAGGTTAGACGAGGTTCAAATGTATCTGGAAGTGCTTATATGCTACAGATTACATTTCTTGATTTCTTATGCTGCTTTGTTTTCTATACGAGTAGAAATCAGTTAAAGTTTGTTAAAAGTATAGATCCATATGTAAAAACAACAAACACACTCTAATCCCACAAATGTTCGGCCCCTTTTACTTAAGGACTCTTTCCTTTTCAGGGCATTGAATTTTACTCTATAGATTCAACCATTATTGTTTGTGACAAATGCATGTCTTTATCTTACAGCGTCAGACGGAGAAGGAAATAGGCTAGTGGCGGGTGATTCCACTGCAGGAGATATCGTAAGTCTTTACTTACAGTTAAAGTACTCTCTTAAACACTTTTGTCCGCATGACATAAAATATACATTACTTAATATTTCGTTGAATGCGCATGACGAACATATTCGTCATTGAAAACTGCTAAACATGAACTTGTGATTCCCGCGTTTTTTGGCCACTGAAACTTACAAACCTGAATGAATCTTAATTCTTTTTACTTATATGTAGTACTATTTATTTACTATCTGTTTCAGAGCCAAAAAAATATCGTTTTGATCCAGAAAGAATTTGTGGCAACGTCTATTTGCGCGAAATAACTTTTACGACAAATAACCATAATGGCACCGTTAAAGTATAATACGCATTGAAGTTGCCAATCATAATATGGGCAAAAGGATGAGCACAAATTTGAAACCTACGTAGTTCTAATTGATTAACTTTTAATTGACATATTACATTTTTTCATAGATTGAAATCAATATAAAATGAATTGTCATTCACAAGTTAGTCCTACGCCCTGAAATTTAGACCGCTCCTTATTTTGCACTCTAAAGTATTAGGCTCTGTGCAGAGTGATTACGACAAAGGAGTTCTTTGTTTCCGCCTTATTGAAATATTAGGTTGTGTTGTATAATTATGTAATTGATTTCCCTCTATAGAAGGAAATGTATTATATCCTTCAATTCAAAAATTGTCACGATTGGTTTTTCAAAGAATTTAATCTGATAGTAATGATCTTGGGAAAAGTTGGGGCATATATAATCATATAGATACTTCAGTCATTTATCTTACTCCTTGATAATCTTCAACGGTAAAAAAAAGTTTGTGAGAAAAATGCGAATATTTGTGCGTTTTAAGATAATTATCTCAAAAATGAAAAACTCACATTGCGTATGCTACAAGTAACATATCATTTTAGACAAGTGTTGAGTTAAAAGTAATTGCGTAATTTCAATTTTACACCAGGTTCAATATCTGTTGTTTGAGTTTTCTCCTAAGATTGTAGACGGTTTCACACTTGAGTAATCCTTTTGTTTGTATATTATACAACATACGACTTTCTTTCATCTTCATAATATACTACTCTTGTAATTAAAATTCCACCCACAATGAGACGACATACACCCCTTTGGAAGTCATAATCTTATTTGGAAGTCGTATTCATATTCTGTCCCCTTTTAGAATATAGAAACTATACATTGCAAGACAAATGACAAGTCCGATGAATGTTGGACCAAGCAGAACCTCTGGAAATCCAGAGATTATATCAAGGTTCATTGAAGACTGAGTAAATTGCTGAACTTTGCTCACCTGCCGCGTTTCCACAGCAAAATCTAAATGAAATGAATGAGTAATTAAACCTCGTTAAAATGAGTAGAGGCGATTTTACAGTCACTGTTGAAGAGGTAACTCTAATGACGGAAACCCTATAAAACTTTCATGGGGCCGTCAGGCCTGATTATTAGCCTATTTGCCTTCTGATTATGTGGTAGTGGTCTTAAAACAGTGCAATCTGGAAGTTGGCCGTCCCTGTCTTTTGGATAAGACAGTAAAATTCGAGGCCCCGCGTCTCAGTAGGTGTTGGCACGTTATAAAATCCTCCCTGTTTCCAATTCTTGGTTCTCATCATCGAAGAGATTTTCGTATATGAGAAAATATCTTATTAATCAGACCAGTTTTAACCAGTCGAGTAGGTGTCAAATACCGGATGTCCACTGTAAATGCATTTTTCTGTCAATAATTAAAAAAGACTTTGTGTTGAAGAGTTTAGAAAGTCGAAACGGTATTTCTAAAATTACCTTGGCGTTTAAGTTAGCAATGTAAAATCAAGTCCTTGCCCGTTCGGCATTTTATATTTACAGTCCCGGCAAAGAGAAGTATGTGTTTACATAGAAATATATATAGTTTTCTCCTTGTTATAGTTTTGCAGAATAATTTATTGTGAGAAACTTCAAAGGAATATCCATTCCTTCAGAATTCATCAATGTTCTTCACTATTTGACTAATATTTGCTGTGTATTTTTAACGATTTTTTCCTGAGGTATGATTGCGTTGGAATTTCCGTTTGGTTTATACGCTGCAGCAATGTCGATTCATCTTCGTTTCACTTGCCGACACAGGCTTCTTTTTTATACCTTCTTTAAGGGCCCTCACTGTAATTTGGAATGACTTTTGTAATCATTTTATCTGCGACTTCTCGAGTGCAAACTAATTTTGCAATATATTCGTAATGTGATCGTTAACGAAAACGACGCAAAAACTTACTCTGCCCTAAAAGAAAAGAAAAATATGTATAAATGAATGAAGTCTTGATGTAATAAAGAGTATAATGGATAAGCAAAATCCATTCTTGTTATTCCTAAACTAAACCTTAACATGTAAAACTTGTCTCTATAAAATTTGTGAAAAAATATCGTAGACAAACACTGCAGACATTATGGGAGTTAGAGAGATAAAAGGTGATTCAATGTGAACATAAATCAAATACGAGACTTCTTTTTATTATGTACTGCATGTATTTTATGAAGAAGCCTAGGGGACTTTTAACTTCTACATGTACATTTTCGATGACACATATTCGCAAAAAAAAACACAAACAAACAAATCAGTGATCCGCAAAAATAATGTTTCGCGAAAATTTCACGAAATGCAATAAAATTCGGATAGTAATATATTCCGAATAATTACAGCCCTTTCAAATTGATTCCACTCCTTTGAAAGAGGTTTGAGGCAACAGAAAATACATGGGAAAATAAATGATCCCCATCGTTTACCGCCTCTTAGTACCTAAGAGAAGAAACTTACGGGGTGAGCAAAGTAAAAAAAAAAAAAACATACATCACGTGCAACTTATCATATTTTTTCTAATTTCTGGATTATATTTATGAAACACTAGGGATTCCTAATTAAAGTCTATTTTGGACATCTATCATCCTTTCTAATACTCAATTCCGTTTATTTATGTTGCCACCACGTTTTCGTAATTGCATTACCTTCTTTCTTCGATGGTGTTAAAAGGTTTTCTTTTTCGTTTTTGAAGGATCACTCGCATTTCAATACTTTTATGTTGGAACATCCATCATTTTGTTGTGATACAAAGAGCTAATTGATGGGTACTTCAAATTAACACTCCCGTGGATTGGGTACTTCAGTGAAAGATGAATTTGAGTTCCCCGAAATAACACCTAATCGACATAATGCACACTTGAAATTTAACATTAAAATACAGACAGTTTTAAGTATGGTATTTTATATGAACCAAAATAAATACATAGTACTTTTAAGGTGGTATATAAACACTTGTTGTCTTTATATGATAAAGAGTTAAACACGAAAGAAATAAAAACTAATAACTTTAGATGGCCGTTATCACCTTTATCTGTAATCAATTATCGTTAATGAATGAAAATAATAATTCTGCTCTTAACTTGCAATATGTGTTAAGCAAATACGTTTAGCGTGGTTAACCACGCGAAATAAGTGCTTGTCATAAAACGCTATTTTCATCGCATCCCTTTTTGATAAGAAAACTCATATCCAATTCTAAGACTAGTCAATTTTATATCAAAGTTTGTTTTTGATTATTTTTCCAAGTAGTATTTCCTTAGATCTTTTATTTTACAATATATTGAAACCTCATTTACCATCATGGTGTATGCAATATTATTATGTAGGAACTTTTCATTCGCCGTTTATCGCGAATTTTTCAGAAGGTATACGGTAGTTTTTGTATATCAAAATATATGTTTGACAATGACACAATAACTTTATTGAAGGCATTATGAATATTCAGTCTAGAAAATTAAGCATTTGGTATCTAGATATTTTATTTTATTAACAGTTTAATTCGTTTGCCTCCAACTAAAATGTCTGGTAAAATATGCTTATTTCCATTTGAATTACTGTTTTAAAGTCCATCTCAAGAATATTTTACATAAAATGAAATGTCACTGTATATGGATGATTGGTAGTTGAGTGGATTTGTTTGTGAGATTCAATGATTTAAGGGGTATATACTTGTCCACATGTATCTATATATTTATGTTTAATGCGTTTTTGGATTTGTATATGCGTAAAATTATATGGTAACCTTTTGTACGCTTATATTTCAGCCGGAAAATGAAGTGAAACCCGGCTATTGCGTCAGAATTAATACAGGGGCACCTATTCCTAAAGGATCCGATGCCGTAGTGCAGGTGGAAGACACAATTCTAGTTAGAGATGAAAATGAAGGGAGAACGGAAATAGAAATAAAAATAATGAAAGCTCCCAAAGTTGGACAGGACATAAGGTAAGAGTGACTTAAGTGTAGATGGTACACAAAAATGAAAATAACAAAAATATATTGATATATGAACATGATATTATGACATTACGAACAATTAGATGTGGCCAGCTTAAACGATTTGAATTTGTTCGGAACGGTGAAAGACCAAAATTTCCGGCAAATGAGAGAGCGCACCATGCCATCGTGGTGGTCTAGAAGTAATATGTTGAGCTTAATGGCAGAAATATGTGTGGCATCAAAAAGAGCATGACAAAATTTGCTACTTTCCTAGTGACTGAGTATGGCAGCTGAAATATCATAGTTTTCTCTAGGATCAATTAACCACTTATTCCGGGTCGTCAGTTTATTCATTTAGCTGTCAGTCTATTCTTTTCTTTTTCCATATTTATTTATTTGTGTCACATTCTTTTGGCTCCGACTCATTGTTAATAACAATTACAATTTCAGGAAAACAGGGTCAGACATAGCAAAGGGCGAAATGGTATTGTGCAAAAATCAATCATTGGGTCCAGCAGAGCTTGGACTATTGGCAACTGTCGGCGTAACGAATGTTTCATGTTGTAAACTTCCGGTTGTAGGCGTAATGTCGACAGGAAACGAGGTAAAATATTGCTTTCATAAATATTTTCATAGTATCATGTCGTATAATACCCTTCCTATGACGCCAACTAAATATAAATCAGTATGTCTTTGCAAACAAACACTGGAGATGAAAGTAATCCCACCAAGATCCAAGGAATTTATGAGTGTGTAAAAATGTACGTGATATTAAATAAGAAGAACATATGCTTATGAAAAACGTGTACTCATTAATGGCCGCAGAGGAAGCGTCTGTTGTTAAATTAGATGTGGGATCTAGACGTTTGACTGCACTCAAAACAAAATTCGTATATTTCTCAATATGCTGTCATCAAAGCTACGCGAAATTACTAGATAATGGAAATGATGCAGAATTGAAAGATGTGCTTGATTTCCTTACAAGTACACTTTGTCTGTTTAGATAAAGATAGCAATAGTAATTCATGACTTTTGATTATGTTTTGATTGTGAATTTTAACACGGATAGTTTGTGATTAATCTGGTAGAACATTTTCAGTTATGTTTATTATTTTGTTAAAAATAATTTTCGGACAAATCCATTTATGTCTTGTAAGGCTAAAACGTCTATCCCGTAGATAAATGACAATAAAGACAGTTGCATTATGGATGAGTACTAATCGATTTGATTGCTGTCTCATGCGTAAATACAATCAACTATTAAATTGGGAATGATTGGGTTGATAATGTTTGCAGTGTTGTTTAGCGTTCCATTAAAATACTTTACTTATATCAGGAAGGCACTAAATGACGAAGAAAGGCAACATACTTTAGCCTCATTTCGGCACTTATAGTCTGTGAATAGTGAGTGTTCACACCTACTGTGATAAGGGACCAATAACTTTACCTCGGGAAAATCTAATCGTCCTTTTGAGGCTCGAAATCACGATCGAATGATCTAAAAGCGACGCTTTTCACTTAAAAGTAACGAAACCCAGCTATAAATATACCTCTGAGTTAAAGGATATCAGTCATGTATGTTATGTTAACAAAGTGTCATATGTCAATTTATAGGAGGCCGCCGTGGCCTTAACGTGTTGGCCGTCCCTGTTTTTCTGATGAGAGAGTTTAAACCGAGGTCCCTTGTCACGTTGGGTGTTGGCACATTAAAGAACCCTCCCTGCTCTACGGCCATAAGTGCTGGCCGTAGGCGAAATGTGTCGCCCTTCGCCGGTGTAACATTAAAAAGTGGCCCCCGTTGAAAACTGACCCCAGGGTCATTCTTCAACGATTTAGGGGTCGATTTTTAACGTTAAAAATTGACCCTGTCCGTTATTTAATGACCCTACCCACGCGTGAAAAAGTGACCCTCGCGTGAAAAAGTGACCCTCGTTGAAAATTGATCCACTATGGTGGGTCATATTTTAACGTTGAGAAATGACCCTTTTAGGTCAAAGTGTACCTGCACTATCAAAATATCACTCATGTGTACTTCCTGTTTACGTACGGATTACAGCAGGGTCAAAATTTAACGTTGAAAAATGACCTCAAATGTAGAATATAATCTAAATCTCGATCCACGTACAGCCCAATAGAGCTTGAACATGGAAAGTGGGGGGTCATATTTCAGCGTCAAAAAATTAATGACCTCATATGAAGTAAGTTTCATATTCATATCTATAGAATAGAATGTGTATTCAATATTAAGGAACAAATTCGAAAACTTGTCAGTAGAGGAAGGGTCTAATTTTAACGTTGAGAAACGACCCCGCGTCGAGAAAATTTCCTTTTTACAATACATTTATCAAAGTGCACTGTCATTTTTAATGCATGAAATATTTACAGATACAGTCCAAAGACAAATTTCAGTATTGATAAAGAACAATAATAATAGCCTTAGTCCTACCTATAAATTTATATAAGGTTTAATATGTAATAATTTATATATTATATCAGGCGCGGATCCAGGATTTGAAATTAGGGGGGGGGGGGGGGGGCGCAAAAATTTGCAAACGGTTTTGAGTCCAAGATGTAATTATAAGAATTAGGGAAGAAGTTAAATTAAAATAAATGAATTAAATTTAATTTAATTTAAAATTTTGCATATACAAATTATATTTTCCCCAAAATTTGAGGTAGAATAAACCAAGAACTACACTAAAGGAACAAGTCGGGGAGTATGTGTGTGTGTGGAAGGGGGGGGGGGGTCCGGAGAAGAACGTAGTTTTGAAAAATAATATTCTTGCATATATACTACTATACCTGGTCATATAAAATGATTAGCCTGGCCATGGAAGGAATATTCTCGCGAACTTTATTCTATACTATACGATGTATCACACATATAATCACAAGTTTGATGAATCGAAGTTGAAACTTCCCACAATTTTTCGGATCACATCGCTCGCTGAATTCTCTAATCAACATATTTCATATCTTTAAAATGATAGATTCTTTGATATCTAAAAAAATCGGCCTGCTTCGCTCGCCAGAGTACATGCCGGTAAATTGGTATGATCTAATTAGTATCTACATGTATGAGTTCACTTCAAATGACGTGTAAACAGTTAGTCTTTAACGAGGAAAACAAATTAATTTCTTGATAGAAATACAATGTAAAAACAACATACCATATCTTTTTTTTCTTGGGGTACATTTTTAGCTCTACTGGTCATAGACCAGCAGAGCTTATGCGATACCCCGTTGTCCGGCGTTCGTCCGTCCGTCAGTCCGTAAACAATTTCTTGTTATCGCTACTCCTCCTAAACCATACCACATATTCACTTTTAGACTTCATATATGTTTTCAGCATAACATGTAGTTGGTCTAAAATGATAATAAGCCTTGTCCTATCAAAAGGGGCCATTTTAGGGGCCAAAACAGTAAAATCTTGTTATCGCTACTCCTCCTGAACCATAAGTGATATAAACATGGGACTACCACTAATGTATTCAGTATAATTTCTAGTTGGTCTAAAATGAAATTCAGCCTGGTTGGACCAATAGGGGCCATTTTAGGGACTTTGTCAAATTTCCCTATTTAACTGTATGTAAATCTTGTTATCGCTACTTCTCCTAGACCATAATACATATTTACTTTTAGATTTCATAAATGTTTTCAGCATAACATGTAGTTAGTCTAAAATGAAATTCGGCCTTGTCAAATAAAAAGGGGCCATTTTAGGAGTCAAAACAGTAAGATCTTGTTATATCTACTCCTCTGGCCACCAAGGTGTTTAGTATAAAGTC
>JACSZP010045745.1:0-13764 GCA_016161895.1 Pinna nobilis | reverse complement strand
CTCCATTAGTATATTGAATGGGATTCATTAACAAATCAATATGAACAAATATCATAAAACCTTACCCTGTATCAGAATGCATTGAAATTCTCTTAACATTCAATAGTTTGTGTTTTGTGAAGATTACCTCAAATTTCTTTCTCACGGCATCCATATTGTCTGACAAGCTTTCTTTACTGGTTAATATCAATTCCTGAAAGAAAAAAACCATTGTTGATTTATTCACATTCAACTGTTACAGTTCAACTCAATCTACATGTTTGCTTACAAGTTCATTTAAAGCATGAAAGATACCATGGAGAACCTAAATGCAAGAGTTGAGGAAGATCTTTTCAGGACCCCTCAGNNGATCAGTTCCAAAATATAAAATGAGAAACCAGACCTTAAGGGGGAACATCATGCAAGATTTCTGGAAGACCCTTTAAATGTCTTCCTAAAAACAGTGATAATGGGATTCACATTTCAAAATGGCATGACCAAATGACAAACGGACTGACAGAGAGAAAATCAATTACAAGTCTCCTCAAGCTTCCTGGTAAATATGGCTGACAAGAGTTAAGTTGTTGGATGTTTGTATTGTTGTTTAATGCCCCACTCAAGAAACTTTCACTTGCATGGAGACATCATTGTGTGCCGGTGAAGGGTGATGTGTCTTGGGCTCGAACCCTGAGCCTATTGATCAAAAGTCAAACATGCTAACTACTAGGCCATAGGAGCCCCACAAGAGTTTTAAAAAATGTCATCGAGTTTATGAGATAGCGCCATGAAGTAAGAGTAAAACAAACATAACTTACTTTAAGTCAGTCATTTTAACATTAGTGGCTTTACATTTTACATAATTTCACAAGAAATAGTTCTAGACCTTGAACATGATCATGAAACTGGATTAAAAGATGGATATAAAATAAGCCCAACCTTTATCATATTAAAAAATGGGTCATATTTGTATGTCAATTGATTGGCAAAATTGTTGTGAACAAATATGATACAGATTAAACGATATCTGATATTCCATATGGGACTATCTGTTTGATGTCAACCTATCATTAATGCAAATCCAAGAAGAAAACCTGCCAAAGGTAGTCTTAAGCGACCTAAACGAGTAGCATTACAAATGGCAGCGTTTATCTGTCATTTTCCGCAAATCTGTTTTTCAGTGTTGCATTTGTAAAAAAAAAAAAGGGGGGGGAGGGAGTTCAATCTAACAGGTATAAATGAAATTATATGTATAAATGAGACCTTGAAATTGGCTCTGATCAACAGCAAATTCTGAATAGTCTGACAACAATTCAGGATAAAAAAAAGTCATGTTAATGGTCTAGATTGATCTTGGACACAATCCATCAAGGCTACAAATGTTTTTGAAAAATACTCCGAGTACATGTACATGTAATTGTTGGACGAAAAAAAAAAAACAGAGAAGAATGCACTGATGATCAGAGTACTTATTAATCCACAACAAGGTAAATACCATTGTCCAATAAAATTTCAGGATTATTCTAAATGATTTTATTATCACAAGGTCGTTATTAATTAAAGAACACAAACAACACAAAATAATTGGACTCTTTGGATAAGATGATACTAGCAGCACCAAAATGATTTTCTGGCAGTTTTCAAAAGAAATACAAAATCTCTGTCAACTTCTACAAATCTCGCATTCTGGCAATTTTGTGTTGTGAACTTTGCCGCTTTCTGCTAATTTGCGCAGTGTGATATCAGAAGGCTATGAAGGATGTGCTGGAGTCAATGAATTTTTAAATCCATTAGAAATGCCGTCTGGTACACAATTGTTTTTGTCAGGTTAACTTCCCATAAAAAAACTGACAAAAAAAAATCAATGATTTGACATTTCAGAATGGAGTTAAAAAATTATTGTTAGTAGACCTCAAGAAGTATTAAAGTAGATCTGGTGTATTGGCATATTTATCTTTTATAAAACCTTATTGAAGAATCAAGGGAATCTCCTCAAAACATCAAACACATGGAATACACCAATCTTAGAGAGCAGATACGTCTCACTCAAGAATCTTTCACTTATATGGTGACACAACCACATACTGATGAATTTAAGGGCTATTAATTTGGCCTATGCTTAACACCTATGGCCTTTGCCCAGTGAAGGTTCCTAAACATGCCGACACCAACTGTGATACAAAACCTAATGATGGTAATCTCATCAAGGCATCAAAACATGGAACGTGACAAACTTAGAGAGCAATTACAGGTGTTTTTTATAACGCCCACTCAAAATCTATTCACTCACACATAAACATTACGGTACTAAATGCAGTACATATAATAACCATTAAAAAAATAAAAGTCAATGACGAAATTCTTTGGATAGACATTGAGACAAAATTCAAACGGGCAGATAGTCAGAGAGATCAACAGATGGACAATCAGAACAAAAGTATCCTTTATCTTCAATTATGTGGGCATAGATCACAAAAAAATGACCCCATAATTTTCAGGCCCTGTGAAGCCAGAACAACACATGGTGCCATTCTTATGAAGCAAAGAAGAGTTTTTAATCAATATTTCAACAGTGTTTCTTTCTTCTGAAAAATCGACGTTATGTATTAGGAATCATACCAAATCAAGCATGACAACAAACAATCATACACTTTACCAACACAGAAAGGTGTAATTATGACGTGCATTAAATAAGAATTAAGTTCCGGAAACTGTATCATTAGTTTCTTGTTTTCTACGTGTTCCCGATAACTACCTTTTCCTTCATCCACGTTTCGAACTCGTCACATTCTCGGAAGAATTTAAACAAGCGCATGGCATCCTCCAAAGCTATTCTTCTTGCCTGAAATAACACAAAATGTCATGTAAATCAAAACTATTGCAGAGATCAAACAGTCAACGTTTTATCATTCTTACTCTATTTCTATTGTAACATTGCTATTTTGTTTTTATTCTAAAGATCCCTATCATGGCTTTGCGATTATTTGATGACACAAAGTAACAGAACTAAGGTGGCAGTGGAGATGTATATTAATATCTTCATCTACCGGCCACCTTTCTCAAGTGACCATGTCACAATTGAGTAAACAGGGATAATTTCATAAAAAGGTTTTAACCAGTTAAACGAGTCAAATCAACAATGCAAGAGAGGTCTAACATCAGGACTGAAATTGGCATAAATACACATCTTTGTCAGACAACTCCAGAGTGAATTGTCCTATCTGAAGGACAGATATAACTATGTCCCGTAACCTATCTGTGAAAACTCAAACTCTGTACAGCCTCGCAGCCCGAGGACTAAATATCTACCTCAGAACCACAACTTGTTATGCTTTAAACCTGATCCGTCGCTGAAAAGTCAAAGTCTCATCATATGGAATCTGACTACCAATATGATTACCTGTGCATTATGTGGGAATCATGTTAAAATGGGTCTCTAGAGATGACTTACTCTGGAGCACCTGATCTCACCCCAGGTTTCTAGTGGGGTTAGTATTACTCTATTTTTAGTTTTGCGTTGTGTGTATTACTGTCTGTAGTGTTGTTTCTTATTGTTTTGGTCACAGTGTTGTATGTTGCTGTTCTTTGAAATTTTGAATGCCCCTTGGTATCTTCTACTTTCCCCTTTTGACTGGTAATTCCACACTCTCAAATCAACATAGGTGAAAACTCTCAGAGGTCAACTCTTCTACAGGTATGAAAACTGATTCATGTAATTACAGGTGAACAAAATTATACAATTAAGAGGAAAAAGAAGATCGTTACAATGGCATGATGTGATGACCATTGGAACATTGGAACTGCCCATGTCAAGACCTCACACTAGTGAGAATGACATTTTATTATATACAATACATTACGAGCGTCTCTCTTTTTCGCCGTACAATCACCTTTCATAATGACAGAAAACAAAGCATTCTCCACACAAACGCATGTACACGTGTCTGTCCTGGAAATGCCTGGAGTCTTACCTCAATACCAGCACTGTGTCACTTTATCACGGTCAAACAGACGACCTAGGAAGAGACCGCCAGCTTTCCTCAAGTAAGTGTAAACAAATGCATGCAAACTAAATGTAATCCTGAGCTCAGCACCTTAGAGCTTACTGAAGTCTGAGAATTTACTCAATTCCAGCTAATTCTGAATTCTGATTGGCTTAGAAGCTGGATTTTAGAAGATTCAAAGGCTTAAGTAAATTCTTGTGTTTTATGGTACCCAGCCCGAATGAGACAAAGATGGAGGTAATCTCTAAAGACTCCATGTAGGTACAAATCTTTCTGCAGTAACTAATCTTAATGAAACAGACAGGGCTCCATATTCACTACTTAGAGGAAGAAAATAAGCTGTTGTTTAAAAAGAATGTTTCACTTGTAATGAGACTTCAAGTGAGACCCTTCAAAATTTGTCCTACATACTCCCCATGTATGGCTATTGAGTAGTGGGGGTGGGGGGTCTTTTATGTGCCAACACTTACTCTGAAACAGGATCCCTGTTTTTTACCATCTCATCCAAGGACGGGAAAAGCCAACAACCTCAGTTGAGACTCAAACCCACAACTGCAAGGTCTGAAGGTGAGAATAACAGAGAACCAAAAACGGGTCACAAGCAATAACTAAGTAACACCACTTAAGATCCTTACCTGTGCCAGTTTGACCAGCTTGTTGTACGTCAGGTTGACCTGCTGTTGTCTTTTGTCTACATTGTCTTTGTCAAAATGAAGGTTAGCCTTTGATCGAACTGTAATAAAAAAAAAAGGAATTATAAGGACAGAACAAGTGAAAAAAACCCATTATCATGACTATTCAAGACATTCAATAAACTTGGGTAAATTTCTGACCCCTTTGACTTTCGTATGGGCCAACTCCACTGTACATATACATTATACAGTAGAGTTGGTCTATAACAAAGTCATAGGGGATTGACTTTTTACTTCGTTATAGACATCCTTCTTTTTAAGCATCATAATTTACTTCATATATAGATGAGTAGCAATTCTTTTCCGGGATTTTATTCCTCTTCTTTATAGCACTGAATTCGCTTTAAGCCAATTCATTATAGACCGACTATACTGTATATGCCTTGTCAATCTTATGTTTCTGACTCATTTTGAATGGGACAGTTGGTTTTATATTGAGTGCACAGTTGTTGCACATCATTTTGTTGTTGAAAATCTCACTCCAAAATCTTTCAAACAACTGGAGGTGTCACTGAATGACAACGTGGGCTTCAGATATTGGGCTGTGTACTGTATTGATGGCCACTGGGAGAAGAGGAATTATTCTGCCATCTACTGTGATATAAGACCTTAGTTAT
The DNA here is from genome assembly GCA_016161895.1 of Pinna nobilis. Taxonomy (NCBI): domain Eukaryota; kingdom Metazoa; phylum Mollusca; class Bivalvia; order Pterioida; family Pinnidae; genus Pinna; species Pinna nobilis. The sequence continues at coordinate 8,475 of JACSZP010045745.1, read as the reverse complement.
TCTGACAATAAAATGCTGAAAGTTACACATGCAAAATTAGTTTGAAGGCAAAGGTCAAGGATGAAGGTCTTTCATATTAGCAAATTAAAGCCAGGGGGAGGGGTGAAGGTCCCTCATATCATTATGTGTCAAAGGTCAGGATTAAAGCCTTTTTTAGCAAAGGAAACAAAATGACAAGACGATATTTTCCAATTAGTAGCTACAAATTGAGGAAGTTTTACTGGACATCAACAATCAAAATGTAAGAGCAAACAGGAACTCTATCATCATATACTAAAATTTAATGATTTTTATAAATTTCTTTCTTTTTTTGTCATCAAATCTATATCTGACATTGTGCAACTTTGTGTTAACGAGAAATGATTTATAATTACTCATCTAACATCTGAAGCACGTTTATGATCCCAACGAGCCTTTCATAAAGATAGAGATTGCACATCAGCATGACAGTGTACACTGCCTCTTGCACGTAGCTGATCTCTTCTAACGAGAGGCAAAGTACAGGTCACATGTCATTTTATCGTAATTATGGACAATCTACACTTCCTGCTTTTTTTCCCCTTCCATTATAAGATATGACAGCTTTTGCTTCTCCTTTCTGATTAACAATAAAGTTCATCCGTCCATAATGGCTTTATTTTTTAGTATGACTGTGTAACAGAAGGAGATACAATTTTGTCCATACCATGTCATAATTAGGAAGACCTGAGATCCACAGACAGTACAAGTGTACCACAGCCGGGGATCAACAAACCTTTTAAGCATTTAGTAAATTTCCATGCTTTAGTTTTGTAAGTTATGAGCCTTTAATATTTGTACATCACAACTTGGAAACAAAACCATGCAATGTTTTGATGAATTTTGAAAATTATAGGCCTTGGCCATTGTGACACTGTTTGCCTTCAGACCAACAGTTCATGGGTTCAAACCTCAGTACCGCCAACCTGTTTATTCCAGTCCTATCTCACAGTGGGTGTCCACACATAAACTCATTGTTCATTCATCCTAAATGCCAAACAGAGGTCAAAATTTGATCCAGCATTTGGTGGCATCTCCAAACCATTGAAAGTTTCTTGAGTGGGACATTAAACGACAACACAACAGCAATTCTTACTCTATGGCTAAAAATTTTCTTGAACAATGTTTGTAATACAGGGTCAAATACCTACTAAATCAGAAATCTTTGTAAAATGAGAAAACATATACATGTAGTTTGATGTTTCCTTTGAAATGTCCAAAATATTTCTCCTTTTCTGTATGTGAATGAAGAAGTGAAAAATAAAACCAGTGATTGGGCTGCAGCTGATACCATTGCAAAGTGAAACATGATTTTCAAGAATAATCAATACCGGTAATCATGAAAAGACATGTATAATAATAACAAACAAGAGTTCAGTTGTTCACAACCAAGAAACTGATAAATATTCCAAGTACCATTTAACCTTGTTAGCTTGAATTTGTTTGAATTCACTTGAACCATGCATAAAAAACTAGATGTGTTGATAAAACATGAATGCCCCAGAGTTAGCAGCAATAACAGAGACACGATTATATTGCCATACATATATAAAAATAAAAATCCAGGGGCTATAACTCCTGTAATGAATCATGAACAGCCGTCCCCTCCCTAAATGGGCATCTACATGTTGTTATCATTAACCCTACTAAGTTTCATTTAAATCCTCCAATTTTTACAAACTGACCTTTAAAGGGCATTTTAGACTGGACAGCAAGGGCATCAAGGGTGCAGCGCCCTTCTAATATGGGCTAGCGGGAGGTCTGATATGTGGTCTCTACAGGTAGTGTTCTTGTATGGCAGGTTCTACTGTATTTACTCAGTTCAGACACTAATGACTGCTGTGATTACAAGAAAGCACTGAGAGATAAATAATGACTTTATCCACACAGGTATAACGTTACCTATTATCAGGCACCATGCGCTAGAAATTAGTGAGCAAACTTCTCCAGTCAGGTGCATACAGGTAAAAGCAAAGTCTAACGAGTTCTCGCTTGGGAAATCTTTCAAAACAACATTCTACTTAGGAAACAAAGTAATTAATTATCATCAACACAAAACTACAGCACAACATCGACTTATTAACAGTCTGGTAATTCAATATTGTATAAGGGGTAATTATCCGTCATTGAATGTGACTGCACTCTTCTCTTTTAAGACCAAAAATAGTGTTGTAATAGAGAAAGCGCGATGAAAGGTCAGAATTAGCAGCGATGCAGATCAAAGAGATATTTTTTTTTTTCAAACGAAAAGAAAATACGCAAAGGAAGTTGTGCGAGAATCCGCAGACAAGAATTCAAATCATCATTGACTTGATGAGAATCAGTGACTTGCAGAAATTCCGACCTTGTACGCCTTTCTAGATTTTTAGCGAACTACATGTATAAAAAAAACAGTTGCACGTTTACATTTTGGTTTTTGGAAAAATGGGTGTTTTTAAAGAGAGAACTGATTATTTTTAACAAATGCTTTCCTTCATTTTTTGTAAGCCATAATAAATTGGAATAACAATATTGTTTTGGGTGAATGTGCTGTTTTGATTGGTCGATTATTTCCATTTGATTCCATATCTATCAATCTTTTGTTAACCTCTGGTTTTTACCGATGGAGGGGAAAACCTTTGTTCTTTTATGCTTCAAATTTTCATCCATGCCCAGCACTTCTAATTGTTGAGTAGCGAGTGTTTTAACATGCCGCAAGAGATGGCCTGGGTTTTTACTGTCTCACACAAAGGACATGAAAAAGTTGCTTCCTCTGCGGAGGATTGACCTCTGTATATAAAGACGTACACCCCGACATAGTGCCAGTGTGGCTCATGCCTGGATGAGGTGGAGTAGAAGTATGGTTCTACTGTACTAGATACGGAAATTTTGTTTTACACAAATTTCAATCGACGCTTAAGAAATGAATTTCATAACTATCCTAGTTGTCAATTTTGGGATCAGAACAATTTATAGATACACTTCCTTCTTCTATTTCTGTTTCACACAGGACAGAAAAAGTTGTATTTAACTGCTGAACAACTTATAGATACACTTTCTTCTTCTATTTCTGTTTCAAACAGGACAGAAAAAGTTATATATAACTACTGAACTACATATGTATGTTTAGGTTACAACAGTATGTTTTTCCTTATGATTTTCAAAACTTTCCCAATAAGTGTCACACTTTTACTAAAAGTGCATTTTAATTCAATCTTTTGTCAAAACTTCCAAAGTTTATTATTCACATAAGCTTAGACTTATGAATTTAAGTACAGTGGAAACTGTCTAAATCGGACCATCAAAGGGACATAACTTTTGTCCAGTTTGGACAGGTGTCTAGTTTTCAGAAGTATCCCCATTCTCTATTTGGAAGTGTTTCTCTTATTGCGATGATGTTTAGGAATACTGTCTATATCTGTGATTTCTTAAGTCTTCTTCAATAAGAATTTGCATCTTACAACTGAATATCACAGTTTAATGTTTATTTAATCAATTAATTGCTCAATGTCCCACTCAAGAATGTTTCGAACATATGGCAACAACAAAAAATTCAAATGAAAGGCTTTAAACAATACATCAGCAGTATGACATGTGTGCAAAAAATTATTTTGCGACACATTTTATTTCCTTCACAGTACTTCTGGTGATCATTTTGTACGATTAACATACCTGAAGGTGCTCTCCGGAGCTTACTAGACTTCTCTCCCTTCTTTTTCACAACTTCCTTCTTCATGACGGTTTTCTTGACCTTGACCTTTTCCGGAACTTTTGTGGGTCTGTGAATGACCTTCTGAGTGACCTTGGGCTCGATTTCCTTGACATAGTTTGCAGGCACAAATCCTTCATTTCCGTCTGCTTTTCGAATCTGCCACCAGTCGCTGTTTGTCCTTTGTACAAGGAGTAAAACCTGTGACAAAGAAAATAAGACATCACTGTTAAAGCTGTCATATAAGTTGTTGCTATTGTTTAGCGTCCAAGTAAAAAATCTGTCATTCACATGGACACATCACAGAATGCACCAGAAAGTTAAAGGCTAGTTCAAATTTTGGCCTATGTTTATCACTTATGGCATTTCAAGCAGTGAAGGATTTTTAAATATGGTGTCACTTGTGACATGGGGACTCTGTTGTTTTTTTGTGTCTCATCTGAAAGAAAGGAAAAGCCATAAAGCTTGAACTCTTGACCTCTTGGTGAAAAAATAAGCATGCTAATGCAGAGCCATGTTGGTTTTGAGAGAAATGTCCCCTCAGAAGAAATGTACATTGTGCATCTAAGATGTCCATATGAAGTTTAAAACTTTTGACCAACATTGATATTTTTCTTTGCAGAGATAGAAAGACAGACTGACTGACAGGCCAAATTATACATTAAGCCATGGTATCTTTGTTCTAAAAGGCAAAGTCGTTTTAGGAACCCTACTTGTGCTTGCCGCATATAAATTTGAGGGATTCTTTACATGCCACAACCGACAATCTGTATGTCAGATGGTGACAGTCACATTTTATTGGTAGAAGAGAAACTCCAATTACACATGAATACAAGAGACCATCTACCTTCTGCAAAGAGACTAGCAAAATTTGTTCAAATGATCAAATCAGGTGAGCTAAAAAGCTATAGAACACTATTGCATGACAGAGATGCAGAGTAGATTTCTTTCAGCATCTTTCTGTCCTTGTGAGTTGTTCCTTTGAAACTGAAGGTCATAAATATAAATGGGCATCCAGTCGTAATTATAGACCTTGATTTGCATTGCAGATGTTCTGTGAACACATGGAAATAATGTGCAGAATGAAATTAGGAATTGGAGAGAAATTTACATAGCATAAGTATTGATTACTAATTAAATTCAACTGTTGTACTTGGGACACTCAAAATATAAAAAAAAAAAATAAATTAGGCTAAAACGAACGAGTAAATATGAACACCAGTTAATTTGAAACTAGTCAATTACGTCCTCGTTTTATTGCTGTTTTATTGTTTCATTCCACGAGTTCAAAATCTGGCTCTGGTGCAGGAAAAAAAATATTTTGTATCTAAGACTGAAGTCAATGAAGTGGCTACGTGTCATAAATTTAGATTCTGTTAATTTGATAATCAATATTCAAGTGAAATACAATGATGGTTTTAGATCGAAGATGTCATTAGCATCAAGCTTGACAAACGAGAACGAAGAAAAACTATAGGTACGGCAATTGAACAAGTGGAGGCTTACCTCCTGAATGGCACATACTAAAATGATTGAAATTATTCCAATTTGAATTAATAAGAATTAGATATAGTTGAGAAACGGCCCAATTCAATGACTCAGCTATTTACCATTTTTCAATTAGATCAATAGTAGATTTGTAAAGAGTTTGGTCTAAACCCTTCATGAATCTATTCCAAATCTCCAGAAACAATGTTTTTTTGAGACTGACATTCTTGTAAAATTCAATACACAAATCATCTTATTCTTCCTGTCCTTACTAACTGCAAGGGAGGAAGAACAAAAGAGCTTTTGGCATTGTGATTAAAGTCGTAAAATTTAGTATCTAGTTTCCAAAATAGCTTGCTAACGGCCATATCCAAATATGCAGACATAAGCGTGATCTCTAGGTCACAAACTAGGAGATATTTTACTGTATATATTCAACTTTTCATTGGTGGTGAAAGCAAAGTCAATATATATGGTTAAGGGAAATAGCACATGCTTCCTTGACTTAGCTGAAAGTTTACTGGGACTAAAAAGGGCAACTGCTGGTACAAACGGATGGATTCAGCGGGTATATTTTGCAAGTTTATTATTATCATACCCATTAATTTGTACTTTCAACCACCAGGGGGCACCTTAGGATGCACATGAGACATAATATAGCTAAAAATCGGCAGGTAAACTTTGGCACCAGCGATAGCTCATACTGCTTAAATCTGGATGCCTCGCCCTCCACACTAAAATAATTTGCTCTTAACAGAACTTTCCAATTGCAATGGCCATAAGTGAAAACAACACATTTCAGTAGTCCGTATGCTTTATTTATCCAGACAAATCACATGAGAGTAAAAACGTTCGGATTAATGAGACTCCGCGGTACTTGTTTTACGGATGTGATCTATATAATAATTTGACATCACATGCCCGATATCCCCACAGAATTAGTACTCTTCCTTTATAAATCAAAAAGTCGTTTGATCTAGGTAAATTGGAAATCTCACAATCATACATGATTATATTTTTAGTATTACAAATATTGAAATAAGAGAAACCCTCAGGTACAATGAGATGGTTAGATAATCTGATCAAAACTCTTCATCAAGGTCTCCAAAATGTTTCAAATGATGCCAAGCTGCTTCGTTAGTTTCTTTAACTCAAAACTGACACAGACCATAGAAGTTATGCAAATGCCAAAACCTAGAACTACATCGCCCTAGTTAGAACTAGAACTACCGGTAGAATAAAAGTGTCTGGTCTTATTTCTCCAAAGGCATACAACTTTGTGGATGAAATTTGCATAGGACAAAATAGGTTTGGAGTCTTTGTATGCAGATTAATTTGTACCCAAATGGTTATTTGTACCTTATAACTCTCATCTAAAGAAAACAAAAAGTAAAGTATTTTTTTTAAGTGGGCCCAAATCCAAGACCTCTGAACTGAATTAAATCCAAATCCAAGACCTCTGAACTGAATTAAAACACACTACCATCTACCATGCATAGACCCACAATGTCTCTGCCTTGCAGAGTTCATCAGCCAGCCAGGTTAAACAAAAATGAAACAAATGCAGTAAATGAAGTCAGGATAGCTTTGATTATAAATCTGATATTGTCTGTATTGAATTAATAATCTAAGGATGATTAGAGCCAGGAGATTAATCATAATTACAAAGAATTAACTTCAGCCTACAGCGACTCGGTGGGAATATGGATTTAAAGCACCTTGGTCATGATTTGTGTGCAGTGGATATTTACTAACTTTTCTACAGAATACAAAACTTCAATTTCATAGATGGGCTGTATTTACCAGCATCAATACATAATCCACCTCTGCTCTGTTCTGAGTTAAAGATTTTCTGAAAGCCTTTGAGCAAGACATATACTTCTTTGGCTGGTTGGTTGATTGTATTGTTGTTTAACGTCCAACTCAAGAATCTTTCATTTAAATTGAGACACCAGCATGTGCTGATGAACAAATTTTGCCCATGCTTGGCACTTATGGTTGTAGAACAGGGAGTGTTCTGTTGATACCAACTGTGACATTGGACTACAATTTTACTGTCTCGATAAAAAGTCAGGTAAAGCCAACAGCAGTATGACTCGGATTTGAACCAATGCCCTCATTATCAGAAGGTGAACATGCTAACCACTAGGCCAAGGTGGCCTCTACATTTTTTTCAAAAAACTTTTGACTACCTAGCATTTCATCGCTAGACAATAAACAATTTTTAAAACTTGTAAATATATTCAGACTTCCATTGTCCGTTTATTGTTTCACCTATTGTTGCATATAGATTTTATGTTGGAGGTGAAGTCCTAAGTTACAACCTGCTAAGTAAGGCAAAATAACTGGTATGGCAAGGAATGTCTTGCCATCAGAACTACAGTGGTGCCTTACTATTAAGATCATCCAAAGTGAATGGCTAAAATTGGTCTAATTAGTCAGGTGGTTTCTTAACTAAGCGACACTGAAATGACCTAGAACAATGATAAGCAGACTGATTGTTTGTGATCTTTCTTGTGAGGTGGTCTTTCAGCAAGGTTCCACTGTACACATATAGAGTATAAAAGCCCTGCAAAGCCAATATTTGAGCTGATTTAACCTTTGACATATCAAAACCGTATGCCCAAGATCTTTGACTCCTTGGGGCAAAGAAAAAGGAACCCTGAAATCAAAATGAACAGAAGTAGAGAACACTGAACTCCTAATAATACAAAATGCACTGTATAATAAATACTACCGACATGTGCATATCAATTATATATGAGAGGAGGACGATTTAATTCTATATAAACTGTAACCTTTTTTTTTTTTTTACATGTATGACACTTAAAATAGATCACATGGGACACTATTTTATGACTTTGCACTTAGATTATGTAATATTTACATGTAAAACAGGGAAATATTGCACAGTCACATGAATTATACAGAGCAGTTCCAGGAACTCTCAATTATTAATATCATATTCTATCCAATGGACGCAAAAGACACTGAAAAATATGAGGAAAAGTACTGGGTGCTTATTGGGAGTCAACTGCTTGTACAGTCACCAGTATACATTGATACAGTTGTCCTAGGTGAAAACTGGTTGTACATGTACTGTTGTTTGTTTTTGTTGTTATGTTGTTGTTTAATGTCCCATTCAAAAATATTTCACTCATATGGAGACGTCACCGTGTGCCGGTGAAGGGCGACAAATTTTGCCTGTGCTCGGCACTGCTGGCCGTAGAGCAGGGAGGGTTCTTTAATGTGCCAACACCTACTGTGACACAGGACCTCGG
>JACSZP010045735.1:0-17225 GCA_016161895.1 Pinna nobilis | reverse complement strand
CAAGGATTATTCCGATATGCAATTCCCACACACTGTTGGGTAGAAACTTAGTTTATTTTTTCTCGCCACTTTAGATAGATAACATAAAAATTATAGTGGACTAATGAAAGTACCATTATGAGTGTGTATTTATAAATTATTTTTATCTGAACCACAGAATTTTAGTTTTCATTGACTGAAACCGGTAAAAAACGGAATTCACCAAATCTTAAAACGGAATCTAGATAAATTTGAAACGGAAAATCACTGGCCCAACAAATACAGCCCACTACGAATATTTTCTGCTTAAGTGGGCATGTGGAGACAACATAAATATTGGGAGTAAAAAAACTCATTGAAGGAAATATTGATATTTTTTACTAAATACATTATGGTTGTTAATAATGGCAATGATGGAATGAATCTTTAAATGTCTTGACATTTTGTTTCAGTTTCAAGTGACCCTCAGTTGATCTATCACCGACTGGACATTGTTCCAGGTGCTCACATGTGCCTACATAGACAGCAATTAGCCACACCGGAGATGAGCACAGTCTTCCTGTCAGCTAAAAGCTTCCTGGACCCATTTGAACACCTCAGCAACAGGGAAACAAAAAAGCTTGTTCAGAACTATGTGGCTTATCTTAAGGATGATACCCGCTTAATTACCAACCCAGGATTAAAGGTAAGATAAAACAGTGAAACTTGTATATAGTGACCACCTTATTGAAATTACAGAACCAGTTTTTATAGAGAGACAGTCTTTATAAAGAGGTTGATTTATACACAAATGGTATTTTGGGGGACAGCAAAAATGGTCTTTTTGACCAGGTGGTCTTTACATACAGGTGGCCACTCACACAGGTTTTACTGTACATGATTTTAAGATCCTTTAGACTACAGTGCACCTTACCTTACGTTAAATTAGTCTTTCAGTTTCTAGTTCCCCATTGATAAAACTGAAAGGGGACTTAGGATTCCACACTGTCCGTCTATGTGTAATTCTGACCCCTGTCTGATATACTTGGTTTTTCAGGCCTTTGTTTGCTGTAAAGCTTCTGATTGATAAATTACTGATCCAACTTTACTTTGGTTGTAGCTGATTTACTTTTACAAATTCACGATTACTGGTTGGGGCTTCAGCAATACTCAGTATGCTTGTTTCATCTCATATTTCTTTAAACAAGCTTGTTAATTCAATCTAAAAGCATTCATAGAGAAAAGGTTGCCTTTGTTTGTTTGATTTTATATGTGTGCTTTTCTTATAGAATTCTGGAGTTCTTACTTCAAAATATGAATGATGAATTCTTTGTACAATTTTTTAAGAATAATTTCCAGATAAAATGAAATTTGAGAACTTTTTAGAAGAATTTCACTTACAGTATGTATTTTTTGCTTACAGGAAAATATTAGAAATGAAGTAGCAGCAACAGGACGTATCAACTCTGAGTGGCTACGAAGATATCATAATAGTGATTTAAATGAAGTGATCATAAGGAGATACATAGCCACACCCAGTGGAGTGTTCAGGGTTTTTCCTGGAACGTTGATAGATAAATCATTTGATCCTACAAAGAGAACATGGTAAGTATAGCTATAGGATGGATATCTTTTTCTGTTCATGAGAACTCCCTTACAACTTCAACTTTGGATTTCTTTTGGAGTGCAGATTTGCATGTAGATATTCTTAAGAAGAAAAGAAAATCCCAATTAATTTTTAGTGCATTAATTCACGGTTCTGATTCTAAATTTTATCACTTAAAAGTTTGCTGCAAAGTATAATACCGCTAGTTTTTTACTTGCTAGCTGAATTTACAATGTTTTTAAAAATAGATGTGAATGCTGTATTTTTTCATGTGTTACGTGCATTTTTGTTGTTGTTGATTTATTTTCATATCAGGATGAAATTACAATTTGTATAAAAATAAGGGGTTGAAGCATTTTATGATCAGGTCACATTAATTGATAACATTCCTTGGACAAGTGACATATTTGTGGTTGTGAATGATTTCAGGTACCAGAGGGCACTGCAGTATCCAGGTCATGTGACTTTGACACCACCATATTTGGATGTATCTGGATCTGGTTATATAACAACTATCAGCCACACAATATTTGAAGGAAAGTAAGTAGAACAGAGAGTCACNNAACTAAAGAGTTAAGAAGTTTTGTTAATACCTTATGTCTAAGTTTTATACATCACTAACATGAAGATTTTCCTTTTTCTAGGCATGCAGCTTTACACAGTCCAACAGACAGTGTAGTGGCCGTGATGGGCATGGACATAACATTAGGACAACTCCATAAAATGCTGTCAGATAACATCATCATATGTAGACAGAGGACTGTCAGGTTTGTAGACTTTATAATATACTTAACATCGTCACATTGTCAGTTTTGTATACTTTACATTGTACTTGCTTAACACCCTCAGGGCCTCTGTGGCCCAGTGGTTAGTGTGTTGGACTTCGAATCAAAGGGGCTGGGGTTCGAATCCGTGCAGCGCCACTCCACAGTTGACTGTCCCTGTCTTTCGGATGAGACAGTAAAACCGAGGTCCCGTGTCACAGTAGGTGTTGGCACGTTAAAGAAACCTTCCTGCTCTACAGCCAAAAGTGCTGAGCTTAAGCAAAATTTGTCGCCCTTCAGTGGCACACGGTGATGTCTCCATATGAGTGAAATATTCTTGAGTGGGACATTAAACAACAATACAACAACAACAAAACACCCTCATAATCTGTAGACAAAGGACTGTCAGGTTTGTGTACCTTGTGTGAGAGAGGAGCATGCATACATAGATTTTTGATAGGCTAATGTTAGGTTTTCCTTTTATCATTTCAGGTGTTTTTTGATGGATGACAAAGGCTACTTGATTGCCCATCCTTCTCTGATTGAGCCAAATGGTAAAGGACCAGTGGAACATCAGCACATTACCCATAGAGTGAGTAGCTTTTTCCTACTCAGCTGTATCACAGAATATTGTGGAGTTATCTTTCCTGAACGAGTAAACTTGAAGTGTACATGTATTAATTTGTCCTAGCTAATTATATCCAAGTTAGGATGAATATGGTAATTGTACTGCAGTGATAGAGCCATAAGAAATATGTATATTTATTACAATTGCAAAGTGTCCCTCTAAGGATTTGGTACACCAGTGACAAGAAGATTTCTATTCAGCAGTCTTACAAACACATTCTAATTGAAATATCCAAGTTTTGTACTTGTATTGTTCATGCAGTTAAATATATATACAAATGCAAATAGATAAAGTAACTCAATATAGGTTGGTAGTGACAAAGCCTTAAAGAATATATATTAATAACTAAGAAATATTTTAGTGAAAGGCTTGCCAATTAAACAATGTCTCAGATGGCTTACTAAATAGATTTTTTTTTCTTTTAGGAACCGTTGGTTGCCAATGACATACTGAATCACAAACACTTTGTGAGGAAGACACTGTGCAATAGGTACAATGACAGAACCATACAGAGACTTTATAACTTCAACACGAGCTTGAGCGGAGTATTAACTAATCTGAAGCACGGAGAACACTGTGCCAGATATCAGGTCAGTATTAATGTGATTATCTCCCCTTCACTGAGATGTATGATGTTTTGATCTGATCTGTATGCTTGTGTGTGTACCACTTGATTTAATTAAAGTACATAAAGCCCGACAACATGGCTACTTTTATTTAGATGCACACTTTATATGTGCATGATCTTCATATTCAATTTAAATATATAGATCTGACTCATCAGATTTCTTTTTTGATGTTCACACTGTTAATACGGAGTTCAAGTCTTTTTTTTTTATGAATGTATAAACAAGAAAGAGTACGCAGACTTCAAATGTCTTGATTATATAAACTCATCTATAACATTCACTTAAAAAAATGAAATTATTAAATATATTCCTTTTGAATCTCCAGATAACACACATACCAGGAACAAATGTCTTTTTGGGCATCGTAAATCGGACATGTGACACAGCGACAGCTTTCTGTCCCTGCAGTATGGTAAGTGATTGTACATTCACCTTCTTTCTTTTTTTTTTTTTTTGGTTTTGGACTGTTGATATCCCTGATTACAGAGTTATGGAATTTTTTTTCCCTTCTGTTTGATTTATGTAGGCAAGTTTTTGTAACTTTAATCACTTACTTTGGTAATTTTTATAGTTAACATCTGCTTGAGAAAGCATAAACTTAGGTCACACAAGGCAGGTAGTCTGTTTATTCATTTAGTAGCTATAAGACAGGTTAGACTGTGTTCTTAAATATTTTGTATTTCAGTTTGATCGTCTGTGTCTGAATTGTAACCTCATGGAACAGATAGTTTGTGAATGTCCTTGTGAGTGTCCACTGGATATGAACTTCTGTACAGGTGAACTACTGCAGGAAGATGACAGGTAAGGCATTATAACTCTATTTGTCTTGTCTCTTGTTTTATTGTTTCTATCAAGAATAATTCAGTTATATGCATACATCCAAGAATACCATTGAAGGGCTTCAGTATGATATTGGCTTATGCTTGGTAGTCTAGGTTATTGAGCAACAATGGATCTGTAGCAAGTCAATACTTATGTTGGAACAGGGCTGTGAAATTTTATGCCCTTGAGATCGAAGATCAGGGGGCATACTGTTTTTGGTCTCTGTCTGTCTCTTTGTCTGTCTGTCTGTTTGTCTGCACACATGGTTTCCGTCAGGTAACTCAAAAACTTTTCATCAAATTTGAACAAAATTTGGTGTAAGGCTTTATATCAGTAAGATCATGGACGAGTTCGATAATGACCGGAATCCGTCAATATTCGCCAGAGTTACAGGACTTTAAAATCGTAAAAATAGGTCATTTTTCCATTTCCATCAAATAACTTGAGATTAATCAGATTTGAACAAAATTTAGTGTATTGCTTTATATCAACAAGATCTCGGATGAGTTCGATAATGACCAAAATCAATCAATATTTGCCAGAGTTACGGGACTTTAAAATTGTAAAGATAGGTCATTTTTCCATTTCCATCAAATAACTTGAGATTTTTTCATCAGATTTGAACAAAATTTAGTGTATTGCTATATATCAACAAGATCTCGGATGAGCTCGATAATGACCGAAATCTTTTCCCTAAAGACAAGACATTTAAAAAGTGCCATTTATTTGATTGTCTTAGCCTTCACAAATGGCTTACCACTCGGGGGCATAGTGTTTCTCAAACACATCTTGTTTTTTATGGTTTTCTCAGAGGGACATGTGAATTCAATAATGTTGATGTGAGGATTCAAACCCCGAATCATCCATTTTTGCCATTAGCACTCTGCTGTGGAGTCATGGCATTGTATTTTTGAGTGTTATATTCATTTAGAACTGTTGTAAGATTTACTGTGGATTTGAATTTTTATGATCTTGTATATTTTTTCACTTATGACAATCATAATTTAGATTTCAGAATGTTGTAGGAATAAAGTTTTTGTTGAATTCTGAATTTGTAGTGAATGTATGTAAATAGACTGATCATGGAATATATTGGTAATGGAGTCCATATGTTGAGATTTAGAATGTTATACTGATTTTCAATTTATTTGTTACATCTTTTTTTTTTTACAAAAATAATTCAAATGGTTAATAGCCAGTTACATTGATTACATAATGTAACATGTCAACATTGAAATGAATTATCTGATCATGTATACATTTGTTTTGCAGGAACCCTAGTTGTTCAAGAGAACCAGAGCAAGAGACCATGGTACATGTGGACCTATCCCACTTCCAAGACTTAAAGCTGTGTCGTGAGCCAGTTTGTAGCCAGAAGGAAGATAAACTGTAAGAATCTTCACCATTTTCTATATTGTGTGTGTATTTGCTCATTTGGTCCACATTCATCAATAAACATGTCCAGTGGAAAATTTTGACGAAGGTTCAGTCCACCAACCAAGCGTCCTTGTCTAACATGATGTTTTGTATCTGTTGTGTAAATCCAATACAATTCAATGTCCTCCAATTGGAAGAATCCTTTTGTAGAAAACAATAAACACACAAAAGGTTCACAATTTTTCTGCCCCTTGGCCTTTTTCAAGTAAATGACAATAATACTTGCATTTCATCTTGCAGCCTATACAAGGATTTGATAGGCCAAGGAGCCAACATTTGTGAATTTTGAGTGTGTTTTCTATTTTTTTATATGTGGTTTAAATATTTACATTTTTGCCACTGAAGAAAAACTTTCCTTGAACTTACACAGACATTTGTTTTGCATTTTCTAGGAGTTGTATTAGTACTCAGGGATGTTCATGGTGTGAAAGACAAAAACATGGGTTGACAAATGTTGAGGCGCCATATTGTGCAGATCAGAGGATCTGCTTTGGCGGTGTGGAGGAAGCACCCACTCCCTATGGAGATGAAATCAGAGGTATTACAGAGGACATCAAGTTTGTTAATACTAAACCAACTACATGTACTCTTATGTTATAATTGTAAATATGCATGAATGTCAATAAACTCTTCCTTCAGGGTTTTATTTCTTTTGAATGTCCACCTTCTTAATTGATATCAAAGGGCTATTTCAAGTTCTTCTGTATTTTCAGCCTTTGACTTGTGTGCAATATCTATTGTAATAAATTGATTCTAAATTTTGAATCTGCATCAAAGGTTTTAAAAGTTCCTGTATTTAGGACAATTTTTAACAAAAAAAAATTTGGCACATGGTCATCATTACACAGTAATTTCTGTGTCAAGTAATATATAATTGCTATTTGATGCAATGAATTTCAGCACTATAAGAAATTGATTTCATACAATGAATTTTTCCCCATTATACAGTATTGTTTCCCTCTAATTTTGAAGCAATGCCACCATCAGATGCTCAGAATACTGTCAAGAGTACTCCAGTCGGTCCCGTAGCCGGTGGAATTATGGGATGCTTTTTGGTGTTAGCCCTTGGAGTGTACTGTTATAGGCATCACATTCACCGCAGTTCTCATCAATATATCACCAGCCTGCCGGACAATGGCAATAGAATATCTCATTACTATGAAGAGGAAGCGATGGAGCCGGCAGATGACCCAGGCAATGGTCAGTACTAAATTTACCCCAAATAATTTCTTAACTCTCTCAAAACATGGTGTTAAAATAGTATGCTCATTCCTTATATATTAGACTACTCTATTATAGTCTGTAGTGATAAAAGTTTTACTTTAATAGAAATTTTATCTTCTAAGCCAGCAAGTTGTAAGTTGAAAGTTTACTCTTCATTGTGTGAATGTTTTTGATAAAGACCCCCATAAAAAGTTAAATGTCTACTGCAAGTTTTATTCATGCAGCACAATTTATCCAAAATTCATTTTTTTTCCAGGTCATACAAATTTTGTGTTGGCAACTTTTGATAACCCAGCTAGCATATCACCATACAGAGTGAATACTTCATATCGCCGCCCAGCGGGTGGTGACAGTGATCATGGCTATAGCACCATGACACCACATGAGGACAGCGAACACGCTAGTTTACCGTGCTTAGAACCACTTTTAATTGGAAAAGACAGATATAAACCTGTGTCATCTTCCATTGTGAAGACCCCAGGAAAAATACCTCCTCCACCTAGCAGTTGTCGGAGGAGTCGCAGTCCGACTCCACCACAGACTAGATATTCAGGGTATCAGCCCATTCCTGAACAAACAATAATACCTCCCCAGACTGTGCTAAACACACCCATACCAGAAATATCAAACAATATAATAGCTAATGTACAAGTGCACGTGGTGGACACACACTGAGAGGAAGGAGGGCTGAAGTGATTTAATGTTATACAAGTGTCTTGTGTTCTGTGCATGTGTCAGTGCCCTCGAGTGTTCATTATCATCGGTGTTGAGTTGAAACAGTAGAGAATACAAGAGTGGCAATGTACATGTAGTGTTCTTCTGTCACGAGGGAGAAAAGGGTGTCAGTAGTGATACGGTACCACATATTTCTGCTGAATAGAAGTTCACAGACAATACATAAATGACATTGTACAAATACCAAGAGCTCTGAAAGAGCAAAGTTGGCCAGTGACAAGAGTTTATCAAAAGTCAGGGATTTATTTTAACCACATGCAGCCAGCAGGATAAGTGCTTTTTGAAAGGAAAGGACACATGAAGTGTCTCTTTACCAAGAGAACATCTCAATTATGTGTGTAATATACATGAAATATATATATTCTGAACTCAATGAATTTTTACTTAGTTTTAACATAAGGCTGTGCTATTGTAAAAGGAAAAAAAGATGAAAAGAAAATTCAGTGAATTGAATGAAGAGGAGTCATTATGGGATGATCCCGTCAGTGTACAGATCTAACTTATTGTGATATATGAACCATGGTGTTGTTGATGCATTTAGATCATAAATTATTTACTAAGTAGATTGTATTTGTATATTGGACTTTATATGAGAGAATTTTCTTCAAATTGTCTTTTTTATTGTCTCAATTATTTTGAAAAAGATCTGATCAGGTTATTTCATCCATGAAAGGCTGGGCTGCAGAGTGAGAAGTTGACGTTATGCATGTTGTGATCTCAGGTTATCATTTGCTTGGACAACATATTACGCGAATAACAGAAATTGTTATATTCAGGAAAAAATTCAGAAGCTAAATGACATCAGCTTAATGCTGTATGCTTCGGTTGCAAAGATTCATTGCATTCTCAAAAAATTCATGCAAAATATTGTATATACATTGTGCCGCAATAAGTAGTCAATGTCTAAAGTAAGTTTTACAGTATGTATAAAAAATCAGACAATGGCTGCCTCTATTGAATTAGACTGAAATCGCATTTCACCAAGCATGCTTGGGAGAAGATTCTGAATTTATAGTGCTGGGGAGGAATAGGAGTAAGGTTACAATTTATTATGTTTTATGTGCTACCGTACTTTGATACAGTTTTACTGCTGACATAAAGAGGTGCTTTACTATATTAATTTATTCACCTTTATTCTGTCCTTTTATTCTTGTTTAAATTGAATTTCATTGCCATGTTATATTCATCAGTTTTTTTTGTTTTTTGTTTTGTCCTCACAACAAATAGTTTGGGGAGTGTTACATGTAATCTTCCAGACCCCCCTAGGTGTAGATATATGGTTTCTATCTCTTGCAGTTTTTTAAGCTACAGCTTTCTTATTTTACAGGGCATTTATATTGATACACATAATGGAGATTTAAGGGTTACCATGTGACTGTTTTACAAAAACTGACAGGGTATCGTTGAATTCCCTGTCAGAAATGTCCGTTTCACCACTCGGCTGTGGCCTCGCAGTGAAACTTCATTTCTGACAGGGGATTCATTGATTCCCTGTCAGTTTTTGTAAAACGGTCACATGGTAATGCTATTCTAATGCTCCTTACATTATTTTAGCATTGATTTTTTAGTATCTTGTCGGAAACTGTCGATATGCATAGATGTCCTACTAGGCCATTACAATCAAAATGTGACGTCATCTAAAAACTAGCAGTGAATCGTGAATACCCTTCAACTTAACTGACCAATCAAATAACACGAAACAAACACAGTGCATTAGAAATGCATATCCAAAGGATTTTTATTCTTTTTAAATATTGTCAAAATGCCACAAGTTTGACCTAACCATTTTTCATGCTATTTGCATACAGGGACCTTGTCCAAAGAAGGGGGCGTTATTTGTGTCGTACAAACATGGCTCATGTCTGGTTTCTATTTATCTCTTGAGTGGATAAAATAAGGATTGCGATTCTGATAAATATATACACACAGTGATATTATTAATCTATAGAAGTGTCATTTTGTCTTCCATGTCTCTTAGCAATTAAGTTTTCTAGAACTATGCACAGGGTATCTTTCTTACAAATGAACTTGTACTCTTAAACATTTAAAGCTTTTGTTCATTTGTCATATGCTAGCATTTTATTGGTTTGTGTTGTCAGAGTTGTCTCCCTTTCATCCTGATCTTTATTTATAGTTTCATAGTTTATACAAAATGCAACTTTGACCACTAAATGAAGATTAACTTCGCTTAAGATTATATTTTTATAGATATGCAAGACCAGTTTGCTGAAAACAAAGACTTCTTTTAAATTCTGTACACTTAGACATCTTTTAAATTCTGTACAATTAAGTTTTTTAACTAGTGTTTGAGAATGAAGCTGACAGATCTCATCTCAAGATTAAGTGTTAATCATGTTAGGCAGATGAAGTACAGCAGTTAACTTTTCCTTTTCTCCACCAGGAATAGGAGGCATTATTGGATCAGGTTATTATTGTCACATGCAATATGGCCTTAATACACTCAGTGTTGATATCTTCTTTATTGTTGAGGTTAATTTCAGGTTTATCTATATTATGGGTTATTTTAGTAAATAGGAATTAAAATTTGCCATACCTTAATATTACAATTGGACAATTTTGATGGTTAGAATTGGTCAATGACCAATTTTGCCCTGCCACTTCTAGGTCATACACTGTTCATGGCTTTTCAGACCATCCTTTTAAATTGTTGGTTTGTTGCAACGCCGTGCAGGTTTTAAAACAAATTTAGTAATTGGGTAGTCTTTATTTAAAACTGTAAATAATATATGCACATACAATGAAAGCAATTTGAAAATATTGGAAGACTTGGAAAAAGTACAATTCCAGGAATGGCAATTAAAAAAAAACCCGAGTAGTAGGATTTTCAGTGAGTAATTCATATTACTGCAAACCAACAATTTTTTTGTGGATGGCTTCTCACTGCTATGTCATCTTGCTTAGCATGCTGCTGCTGGTCATTTCTTGTATAAGTAATTTCAGTGACCATGTTTTTGATTTGAATGTCTATTTCATTTAATCATGGTCAGTGACAACCGACATGGTATATCTTGATGACTTTATGTTATGACTCTTGACTACCTCAGTTATTGTATATTTGTTATCATCAATGTTATTTATTTTTTTTCTTCAGACCTGCATTATGTTTATCCTTTCTTCATTAATCTTCAGGTAATTCTGATAACAGCTCCATAGGTACATGTAACAATTTCCAAGAATTCACTTTTAAGTATTGATACTAAGCTACTGTCATAGTAAGACAGCATTTTTTGAAAGGTTTTATTGCTTTAATTTTACCAACATGTCACAATGTAAACTTTTATTCTAGTTTTGTTTTTCACCTTTTTTTTTTATTTTCATCTCTAATCTTATTTTCTCACATCAAGAACATGTTAAACTAGGAATTAGACTCTCTTTACTGCCCATGGATAAAAGTTGATTATCTCAAGTAGAGATTTAAGATTGTTTCCGATACTATGATATCATTTTTGGTTGTGGCAATTCTATTGACTTATGGTCAACTTCACAGAGTCTTGTTTTGAAGGTTTTTTTAATTGTTGTTTTCCAGTTTAGGTATTATTCTTTCAATTACCGGTAATGAGTTGTAGGACAAAATGTATGATAAAAAGATAGGAAATTAGGATTTATTAAAATGAAAAGATCAAAGGAAAATGGCTGATGTATTAAATGTCTTTCGTTCTTCTTCAAGTGATTATTCATATCTTATCTGGTAATCTCGATTTCTTATTGTTTTTTGGTTCGTTTTCTGCTTTATGCTACACTCGACAATCTTTCAGTCATATGGTGGCTGCCAGTTTTTATGGTGGAGGAGAGAGCCTGGTTACAAATGAACTGGGGATGAGACCACCGGTAATCCACAAGTACCCTGGCCAACTTTCTCACATTTCAGTTTAGGTTCCAGCGAGCTTCCAACCCTCACTGACAAGAAGTGAAAGACTGAGTGGTTTAAAGCGCAATGCTTTAATCATTCGGCCATGGAGGCCCCAATCTCTATTTCTAAAATGAAGATAAAGATGTTAAACAGAACACGTAACATTGTGTTCCTTAAAACTTGCACATGTATTTGAATAGTTTATGGCTTTTTGGGTCCAAGCATTTGGCTCATTTTGTTAAGAAGAAATCTAAAAATCAAATTTATACAAGATAGGTTGATAATTAAGGGTTACCATGTGACTGTTTTACAAAAACTGACAGGGTATCGGCGAATCCCCTGTCAGAAATGAAGTTTCACCGCAAGGCCTCAGCCAAGCGGTGAAACGGACATTTCTGATGGGGGATCCAACGATACCCTGTCAGTTTTTGTAAAACAGTCACATGGTAACCCTATTCTAATGCTCCTTACATTCTTAACTAGCTGTGTCATGCCAGAAAGTGCTGAGACGCAAAGATATCCTTCTTTTATCAATGACCAAATTGCCATGTAGGCCATTACAATGACGTCAAAGTAATACGTAAACAATCAAAATGTGACGTCATTTAAAAACTAGCAGTGAATCGTGAATTCCCATCGAGTTTTCAACTTCATTGACCAATGAAATAACGCAAAATAAGCACAATGCATTAGAATGTATATTTCTGACTAGGTAAGAGTAAGCTCTAAACATTATGAAAGAACAAAACGTGCTGTGTAATTCCTTTATATTTTGAATAAAAGGGTCATATGACAGATAGATCAACTCAAGATTTACTGGATTCCCTGAAATGACAAATTTGATATCCTTTAATGATTTTTAGTCAGGAGATTTTTGAAAGATTCTAACATTGATCAACTATATTATGCTCCCAAATATTTTTGAAATGTATTCTTATTCATGTCAACTATTTTTAAGGGGACCCTTGAACAAATTTGATAGAATAGGTATTGGTTGTACTTTATTCCCTTTGACCCCGATGGTTGTACATGCATTTCTATAGGTTGTTACCTTATTTCACATTGTCTACAATACAACTTTTGAATTGGTCATACATGTATGTGAATCTAATCTAGTTCTGCAGAACTTTTAAATCGAAACCTAAGCTATTATTGTAAATCATTTATATATGATATTGACCTTGAATTTACAATTTCAAAATCTACATTTTCCGTTGATTATCAAGAAATTAAGAGAATAATTTCACGGTGAGTCCGAATACTGATTTAGAACTTCCAAACAACTTACAAATAAATGATTATGACATATCTATATCATGAATAAATAAGGTAATCCAAACGTCTTCACCACATTGTTATAAATAATGTTGGATCTATGCATAGCTGAGTGGTATTTACTGCACAGAAATTTTGTCTGCCATAAAAGAGCCATTTTTGTGATAAAGAGTTTATATGAAGTTTTATTCTCTGCTGATTTTTTAAATATTGAATGGTTTTTAGCAACCTTTGTTTAGTTTTATCATTTTTATATTTTACAGTCTATTGAATGTTCATGAATTGCAAATGGGCGATTTTTTAAAAGATTTTTTTTTGTTTTTTTCATTATGTTTGAACATGAAACAAGTGAACATTTTTATGTAAGTATATGCATATATTGTAAATAACATTTACCATCAAGGTCGTAGTTGTACATAGACAGAACTCACACTTATATCATTTTTACAGTTATTTAATAATACATCACCCTCCATGTTTGTAAATAGACCCACTCATCCTTTCAGTCTTATGATATGATGATGAATCAGAGATATACCTGAACTATGAATGATAGCACATCTTTACCTTAAGTAAAACATTTGAATATGAATTTCTCTCCATTTTGATTTCTTATCCATATTTTGTTCTGCAAATTTATGAAATGAGCAAATTTATACATAAGCATTTAACATTCTCTCTCTCTCTCTCATTTTTTTAGAAAGATGAATTGCAATGTGAGAAAATATTGGTAAACAATTATTTTTCAAAAGAAAAAAGTTTAGCTGTTGTTATATATATTGAGATTGACCAATGACTTTTGATTGGTTTATATATATATAGAATACATGATAAACCACAGTGTTTAACATACATGTATCTGTTAAGATCTGCTACCTGAAGAACAATATTACCAGGTATGGAAGTGTTATCAGGTGTACTGTCTGATCATCATCATACTTGTAAAGTCTAGCTCCCTGGTGTACTTAGGATGAGTCAATACCATGGCAGCAAATAATCTGACATGGCTATGGCATCACCATACATGTTGTAAAGGTTCAGTGCATTTCTGTACTGTCAAATTTTGTAATAAAATATGCAAACCTAAGACATCTGACTTTATTATTACTTCTGTTAAACTTGTTTGATATCCAGATCAACCTATTATATGATCTGTATGTCATTCAATCTGTCATGAATTCTAAAGGAAAATATAAATATACTGTCAACTACGCAAACAACGAGATCGCATGTAATGAGGAACTGATTATAACGAGAAGATTTGTATTCCAGGTGCATTTTCCATGCATTACTTTGATTTCGAATAACAGAGATCGGCAATAATAAGATATATTTGTTGCTCCCTTCAACTCCTTTATTTGTGGAGCTGAATGTATGTTGAATTTGTTAATGACAAAAATGAATGATCCGTAAACCCTATTCCTTTTGATTTTATTGGAATGATTGAATTACCCAGTAGTGCTTAATTGATTTGATCTGTGAAATGATCAATGTACAGTATCATCAACAACAAAAGGCTGTTAGATGATCTAGAAATGGCAGTCATCTCTTAGAATGGTGTCAGGATACCAATGACAAACCCAAAGTTTAGACCTTGTTCTTCAAAGAAGAGACATGAAATTTTATAGTATGTGGCAAACCTTTAAATAGTGGTTCACGGTCTTTCAATGTTTCATACTTTGACACTTCTATATGAAGTGATTTGTATCAATGTTAGGAAGTTGGCACAAATTTTGAAGTCTTTGTCTTTCAAGTCTTTGAAACTTATTGGTCGGACGTATCCATGGAAAGAGTGATCCCTGCGGGGAATCTGTCTGAATAGTGATGGGAAAATGGATAGTACCACGACTAATTCTTCAAAGCTTAATTAAATGATGTTTTGATTTGTCAAAAATATATTATTAGAATTGGTACCAATTTAGAAGTGTGGAGTGACATTAACTCATCAAAATTTTTATCCGTAAGTAGTTGGTTGTCAATAACAATGAAATAGCAGTGTTCTTCAATCATTTTATCTATAGATATAAACAGACATACAGATAAACAGATAGGATTGAACATCTCATAAACTTCAAAACTGAGATGTGCTTTAATGAAAGAAAGTGAAAAATGCCACATTTTGGCATTATACATTTTTCTAAATGTAAATCAGGTTTTATTCGCGAGAATTTTATTTTTGCGTAATTACGCGAGAGCACTTACTCGCGAAAATAAAATTCTCGCTTAATACACTGACTTGAAATTAAGATGCTCCGCACAACATAAACTATTAAACATAACATGCACACGCGCGAAAATATAGTGTCACGAATTAATGCATTACTACCGATTCGCTAAAATAAAGTTCCGCGAAATTTTCTGGATTTACAGTAAATACCATCGAAACTTATTGAAGTTGCAATAACAATTTGCATATGTTAGAAATAGCAATGTTGAAAGTTACGAAATTACACTAGTAAAGTGATACATCTATTAAAATATCTTAACCCTTTCATGAAAAGCGAATGTTAATTTGATTTCATTGTTTATCTTCTGTAACTTTTGGTCAAGGTTGTTGAATAACCAGCCATGATGATTAAAAACGAAGGAGTACATAGGAATATTGTAAACGCCAAGTCTGTTTGAGAACCACATGTACTACTGCTACTACTACTACTTGATAGTAATATGAGTCTTAACATGGCTAACAAACGTAAATCTCTAACGGGATAGACTCAGATGTAAGAAAGGAGCAACATCCTATGTTGACAGGTTACACCTATCGCAAATGTTCTGTGGAAAACTCTTAAGTCCGGCGCGACGGTTAGGCTTAGTGATGAGACACCATGCAGCAATATGTATAGGCAGTCGTTCTGTTGGGATTTGTACTGAGTGAGAAGGTAAATGTGACGGGCAATGCTCGTTCCCGTAATTCCTTTAAGGAAAATAAGATAAGAAATAAGACAAGCATGGACCCCTGGATATACCTGAGGTGAGATCAGGTGCCTAGGAGGAGTAAGGGTCCCCTGCTGACCGGTCACGCCCACTGCGAGTCCTGTATCTTGATCAGGTAAACGGAGTAATCCGTACTCAAATCACTGTGTGAAGAACGGCGTAACAGTTTGTATGAAACACGTCAGAAAGTATTCGACGCAATGACAGACTGTATAGAAGAAATAGAGGAAAATGTCATATAAATTATGCTAATGATACCAGTATGATGTTATCGAAACTAAAATATGTGCATGTAGAATAGACAAATCATTTTTTTCCATTATTCGAGGCATAATTTCTTCATTGTATTTAAATTGCTAATACTTTTTAAACAATGGATTCATTCATGCACGCTGGAAATACTGCTCGGTGTATTTTGAACAGTTCTATGGGTATTCTTAATATTCATACTGTATTAAAGGCCTATTCTATTTTAGGCGATTTTAACAAGATTGAGTTTAAAGATTCGATTCTTTAAGGACATTTGTACACGTAGGCCATTTTAAAGTGGACTTGAAAATTGTATAAATTGTATAGGCCTACAGAGTTAAAAGTGTATTTGCTGTATAAACATGTAGTTGTATTTGTAGCTCTCTGTACAATGATGATAAGACTTTGAGACTGAATCGACAGACAGCTCTCGGATGCTTTGGTATCGCATCGATTCTACTTTGCATTACTCGTGAAACGGATATCAGTGGTGTATTCGATACTTCTGTTAGTTATCGTCAATCTGCTACGTACCTGTTTATTCATTTCAAAATGGGAGGTAACCTTGAAAGTAAAATGATAGGTAAAGTTATAGATAAGTCTTTGTTCTAGGATGACATGTTGCAAACTGCAGTAATGTTGAGGAAAAGAGGAAAGAGTATATTCACCCTAGAATCAGTGAGGAGGGAGATGTCAACAGAATGTGACAAGTACGTCTTCATTACAATGTACAGAAGCCATGCGTCTATTGTTGTTATTGACAAGGGATTGTTTAATACACTGTTCTTTGAGCCAAGTTGGAGCCAGATGGTAGATGAAACATCTCTTAGACTAAGGAATGACTCAGAAGACACACGAAGGATGATGTCCATTCCTCTGCAGCAATACCACATTACATTAGACGAGAGTGGAGAGTATCGTTTAAGTCGGAATATGTATTACATCCCTTGGCTTCAGAAGTCCTGTAGTTTTTATGTGGGGGAGACAGCCTTGGGGTACTTACATTTCCAGCTTCTTAGTCTTGTGGTTGTGCCTTCACGCTTCCGTCTCGTAATGGATGATTCTTTGGAGTTTGCAAAACGCTTTGCACGTA
>JACSZP010045729.1:0-11033 GCA_016161895.1 Pinna nobilis | reverse complement strand
AATTCCAATTTTCAGATACAATGTATTTAATAAATTAGAAATTGATTAGGAATTAGAAATTATCATAATGCAAAGTGTTGTATTACCTAGCATTGTGAAAATTTATCAAATCTAGATAACATGGTCACACATTAAAGGCGACTGAGAGATGTTAAGGAAGTTATGTAAGCAGGACACATAATAAAATCATTATATTTACGGATCNNTTTTCCATGAATCTGAATAATCCGTTTCCTCTTTCCTCAAATTGACTGTTTCGGACCACGATTATTTCCTTCTATGGGAAGGACAGAAACAGACCAGATTCGCGTGAGGGGACGTGTACGACGATATTTAAATTAACCACCGCTCAAAAAAAGTAATGCGACAGAGAAAAATGCATGCCATATCAATGACAGCCTGTCTTAAAGAGGCATTGAAATTCAAATTACTGTAATCATGTTGGGCGTCTTCGACTTCACTAATGCCTAGTTCACATCAGCCTTGCGATTTGTTTGATCGTACGATTTGGCGGTTCAAGGGTGTCGTAGACAATTCGCAACAAATCCAGACAGGTCCGCACAAGTCGTACACATTGCACGGCAGCAATACGACTGCCCGACATTAATCGCCCGAAAATCGCAAAGAAAATGTGCATGTCGAAAATTTAGTTTGTGGCGTTGCGACTGCCCTACGGCTTTGCGAATTTATACGGAGGTCTTGCGGCTATCGTACGGTTCCAATTTTTTCCCCAAAAAGTGCTCGTAGACAGGTGTACGGCTGCCGCAAGGCTGGTGTAAACTAGGTTTTATCTTACAAATCAATTTTTTTTCTGCAAGAAACCCTAGGTCCTGAACAGAAGAGTAAAGTTGTCACCAAGATTACTGGATTACACAAGCAAAAGATAGAATATAACAATCTTCATTTTTGTTTTCTTGTTGTTGTTGTTGATGATGCTGTCGTCATCGCCGTTGCTGTTCTTTTAATGCTACAACGTTATACAGGGAGAGACAAACGGCCTTCCATAAGTAAATTAGCAAACTTTTTGCAGGCCCAGTCCTGCACTCGTTGGTGGTGAGAGACTAGATTGTTTAGAGAGATGTCACAAATGACATGTTAGAAGTAAACAGTGACGCTATGTCTGCCGAAACTCTCCGTTTGAACCCGGCATTGCCCTTTTCAGTCTTTTTCAACTTTCAGAAATTACCTTGTGTAAGGGATACACATGTCATTCACCAGTAACAAACTTGCATATCGGTATTGCTTCGTCGGTATTGAATATCTGAACATGCAGAGTAAAGGATCTTCTAGTGCGTGACCTAGTCTCGTCCCGTTTGGGGTATCCAATTCTGTTTGCTGAGAAACAACTTTTATCCCGTTTTGTATCATAAAGGCATTGAATGTTCGAATATCCCTTGGAATTAAATTTTTTACTTTAAAGCTAAAAGCCATATGACAGAAACAACAATTACATTTTGCAGGATAACACGATCTCAGAGATTTGTACAAAAAGTAATCCTAGGTCGTTTTTATCGGTATCTTATGCCAAATAGTCATATGAAATAAAAGAATGGAAGAAGACGATAACGCCGGTACAATCAGTAAAGGCGACATAAGCTAATAGGTGTTTCATAATCTCACTTTGTGTCTAGCTTATTCGCGATTTCTGATATTCACGTGACAGCAGTCAGTAGTTCTCCTCTGTATGCGAAATGTCCATATGTTGCTGTTATTGTACTGTTGTGTTTTGCTTTGCCTAAGAGTCTATCACTATGATGGAGAACCCATGGCTCGTCGGTGAAGGGTGGCCTATTTGCACTTTGCTCCTGTTAATATGTCCATTGAACAAGAGAAGGCTCTTTAACGTGCCGATGCCAAATGTCACACGGTACCTCGATGTACCTCCAATTTGACTGTCGCGTACGAAGGACAGGAAAAGCTAGTCGATTTTGTAGCAGGGATTCGGGATTTCGACGTCAGGATCAGATTTCGAACATGGTATCCACGGAGCAGAGTCACTACGGCCCTCATGTTTATACATGTATGTATAAAAAATATTATATAATACGGAAAGTTGACGGTGACAAAATGGAAAGTCACGTTTGTCAGACAGCTTGTCCTCATTAAGAGGTATCGTTGTTGCGTTGCTGTTTCATATTAAACTCAAGGGTCTTTAAGTCAAATGGAGATTTCGATGTAAGGTTTGATGTGTGCGCCTACTTTTGGTATTAAGGGTCATTCAGAGGCGACGGGTGTTTAATATAACGACAACTACAGAGACATTGATTCTTTGTGTTGACTGTTTCCTCCAAAAGCCAGAACAAGGTAATAGTGCCCACTGAGGCTGGAACAGTCCATCTCCCTATCTAATGTAAAGTACTCTACGTCGGATGCAGCTCTCTAGATGACGCTATACTATCCTTCAACAACACTCAATATATGGAAATTACATAAGTGCAATACTCATAAAATACTACGTATATCACATGCTACATCTCTGCTTTAGAGCCTAATGAA
Source organism: Pinna nobilis (assembly GCA_016161895.1). Classification (NCBI taxonomy): domain Eukaryota; kingdom Metazoa; phylum Mollusca; class Bivalvia; order Pterioida; family Pinnidae; genus Pinna; species Pinna nobilis. The sequence goes on along the minus strand of JACSZP010045729.1, from coordinate 8,537 downwards.
ATTGATATTTTAGGAATTAATTACGCTAGATACTTCTCTTAATGCATCAAGGTAAAATAAACATGGTGTTATGAAATGCGTGAAACAGTTTCCGTATTTAAGTTTGGGCAGATGGTAGAACAGCTTGAATTTGACCAAGCGGAATCCCAGCTACTTCCTGAACGATGTCAATTGGATGCATAGACCCTTTCCGTATTCAAAATTAATTATGACCCGGAAGAAGTTACATAACCAGGAAAACGAAACAAGAGCGAACGTGGTCCTCGGAAAAAGAATGAGACCCGTGTCCGAAATCACCAGAAAAGCTCGAACTCGATACTCGGCTCAATTGTTTTTCCTCAATTTTGAACTAAATACAAGTTAATTAAGGTAAATGTATTTCAGTATGTGTATTTACATCACACTTTTCAAATATTAGAAACCGTTTGTGTTTCTGCCCGGTTTTTAATTTATCAGGTTAAAAAAATTATTCACATATTTAAATTTTGAGTATCATCCTCAATGTCTTTTTTTTTTTGCTGTTTTTTTCTGACTGCTTATTGCTGATTGGTACAAAATATTACTAATATCTGAATGATATATTAATGAATAAGCTTAAAAGTATTTAACACTTTATTTACCTGTATTTAGTTCAAAATTGAGTAAAAAAAAGGACTGATTTGAGTACTGAGTCTAAGCTCTAGATTTTCTGTTGATTTCAGGCCCTGGTACCCGGGAAGAATCAGCAACTCCTACTTGATACTCGTCACTTCCACTCTATATAAAAGGGGGCCTCCGCGACCGAGTGAATAGCGTGTTCGACTTCGAATCGAAGGGTCCGGGGTTCGAATCCGCGCAGCGCCACTCCACGGTTAGCCGTCCGAGGTCCCGTGTCACAGAAGGTGTTAGCACGCTAAAGAACCCTCCCTGCTTTACGGCCATAAGTGCAGAGCATAGAAAAAATTTGTCGCCCTTCATCGGCACACGATGACGTTTCCATATGAGTGAAAAATTCTTGAATGGGACGTTAAACAACGATACAACATACTACAACTCTGTAAAAGGTAAATCACCCACCCCCCATATAGATGAATTCCTCACAGCGATGGTGTCATAGCCTGTGTTTTGAACTGTTAAAATTTGATCTCAAGCCAGAATATCATCAGTCATTCTGAATATCAAGAAGACATATTGTATAATGTACCTCTTGTCACAACCGTAGACCGTTGAAATTTTCAGTCGATCGTGTTAAAACCCCGGCTATCTGTTAGTCGCTTGTCTCCGTGATACCTACTTATTCTGGCACAAAATATTAGTTGTTATGTAAATAAAGCATAGGCTGGTGGTGATTATTTTTTCTCTCAAGAAAACACGTGGGCATAAGAAAACACTTTAAAGACGCATGTATGTTTGTATATGTATGTATGCATGTTTGTGTATGTATGTATGGATGGATGGATGGATGGATGGATGGACGGACGGACGGACGTACGGACGGACGGACGTACGTACGTACGTACGTACGTACGTACGTACGTATGTATGTATGTATGTATGTATGTGTTACAAGTGAATAAGGACTTTCTTTTGTTTTGTTTTGTCATTTAAACCGTACTCTGCAGAAACAAAAAACAACCCGGTTTAAGCCTCCTCATGGCGTATTGTATGTAAATAGTTTAAATATAGATTATTACATGGTACAATTCATATCACATATATTATCAGCCCAAAGGCTCAATATCAGACCGAGGGCTGAAGCCTGGTGTTGCCCGAGGGCTGATATGACATGTGATATGAATTTTAACATGTTATTATCTGTTTATCATATACAAACTGAGTACTGCTTGCAAATAAAGTTAGTTGATTTCACTGATGGTATAAGTTTTATATTTCTGAAGTGAATTATATGAAGCGCGCGCCGTTTGAAGCGGATAAGTTCCGAGGCATTTCGTTTCATACTGTGAGTTGAATTCCGAAGTGCCTGCAACGGATTTTGGCATGGCCGGTCTGATATCTGTCAGCTGATTTTGCCTGTATCATACCGCGCAAAATTGACGTATAAGGTAATTGGCATATCATAAAGTTCTATATAACATGCAATAAAACAAAGAAAACAAAACAATTTATAATTATGTAAAGTAAAATTAGTTTGATAACAATCAACAGCAGTAGTAGATAAGAACATCATAATAGGAAATGTATAAAAGCAGCCATATTATTTGTAATAAAACACATTAAAGTCTATGATATAACACGTATTTTGCACTATTAATATTGGTGTGAGGTTAAATGTTTAAATATTGCTCTCGTGTGCAATTAAAATAGGGTGAAATAAGAGATATATTGCTATTAGGGGGATGAAATTTAAAAGAATGATTTTCAACAGTTGAGTATGTACATATAAGGACTTTGTTATTTGAATAATGACAAAGCTTATTATAAACGTTAACGACTTGCTTAATATGCATATGGGAAATCCATGTAAAAGAGGCAGAAGATACCAAGGGGCATTCCAAGTTCAATAAGTCAACGACGGACAATACCGTGGCCAAAACAAAAAGGAGACAAGATTCGAAACAGAAATACACTCGAAACTGTAAAAATAGAGTAACACGAACCCCACTAAAATCCGGGGTGAGTTCAGGGAAAGCAACTCCTGCTCCGCTGCGCGGCACCCGTCGTGTCACCTTTATTTAGAATCCGAGAAAATATAATCAATACCGATGACAATGAGAGGATGAATGATTTTCTAAATGATGATGTTGCCTTAATAAGCAATTAGAAGCAAGAAATGTAGATCAAATATGACGGATTTGTGACTTTAAAGTACAATGTATATGTATGAATATGAACATATATGAACGTAAAAGAAATGTGTGCTATTCATTTAAAGATAAGTTTCACTATGGTGAAAAGGATATTTGAAGATACCAAATGGGCATTTAAAATTTCAAAAACTCGATTGACAGACTATACCATCTACAAAACAGAAAGAGACAACATTACAAACAGCAATCCACAAGACAACATATACATTGTATAACTAGAAATAGAGTAACACGAACCCGACACGAAACCGGGGTGAGTCCAAGTGCTCTGGAAAGGTTTCGGTTGGTTAATTCTTTGATAGGTTTTAGATTGATTCAGGTGATGTAGTAACTTTTTCCCATTCATGTTGGTCCTTGGATTTCTTTCCAGCTTAAACTGTTGGTTGAAATTAAACTTCTTTTTAAAAGAACAAGAGAATAACTAACAATGCTACAACTAGACAACGGTCGCACTTAGAACAATGAGAGCGCCGGCAAATGACCAGGACCTGGAAGTGAAATAAAAAAAAACATTAGATACGGAAGAGGGAATCTTACAGAACTTGTTAGATACACGTAATCAAATGTCATTATGGTCATTGAAAGTACGAGAACTGTAGTACAATTGTATATTGATAATCTATTGACAAGATAGACAAAAGAGGTTTCTCCCTTTTCCCGAGACATGTACAGGTTTGTCGCCTTACTGTATTACCGAATCTGAACGGTCTAGTTGACATAAATGAGGAAAAACAAGTTTGATAATTGTCCATAAGGTACAGCTCATATTAATCATCAAATTAAGTACAGTCTAACCTATCTTGGCAATACACTTAATTAAAGAACTACCTGCCTCATTTGACTTAACTCATGATTCCCCAATTCAAATCGGCTAAATTAAGTGAACATTTGTCAAATGTGACTCCTTCCCTTGGACGGTTTTTTAAAGCAGATACGATCGCAGTAATATGAGACGACCAAATTCACCGCCAATAATTCGCCGTATGTCAATGCAGTTCTATGTATAGCAACTGTCAATGTCTCCAAACTGTAGCTTAAATATTTCGCTTTCACCGTTAAAATATGCCTTCTGTCTGAGGGTAACTATTAATAAAAAAAATAAACTAAATATAATATGTCCAGGCTAGGAACACCTGTCCAGTGTAAAAAATAAATAATATATAACATTGAAAATATATATATAGTATTCTTACGACACGTGTCTGTGCTGTGCAACATTGATAGGCTGGTCCGGTGACATCAAACTACAATAAGAAAAAAATTAATATTGATATTTTTTTTTTGCAGTTCCATACAGTAGAATTTCTGCACAGTGAAGCATAATTTATCCGAAAGTCAATAATCTGGAAGCTTCTCATTCCGGACAACATTTCAAGGGAACAATTTTTTTCAAATTACATTGGTCATAATGATATCAATGTTTCAGTAATGATGCCACTACAATTTGGTTGGGAACAAAAATGTCCGGATTAACAAGGCTACACTGTACAGGGATCACTCAACAGATCGGCGAAAGATGGCCTGATTCTTGAGATGGACGCCTAAAATAATTATATATAGACTGAATTCTTATGATCCTCAAATTGAGGATATGTCCTATGGGAATTTATTGTTAAGCAAAGTACCTTTGTACGTCATTAAAATGATTAACCTGATTTTTGGTATATAAAACAAACTAAATATGAATACATGAAAATATCGGCTTAAAGCCATCTCACTTAGGAGATCAACTCACTAATCAGACCACTGAATACCATCAAAATTTAGTCTGTCTTTCACTTTTGAAACCTTATTTCAACCTCAACTAGGAGACCACCTCACTAATCACACCAATTTAGCCAAGCAGTTAGGTGGTCCGGGTTCCACTATATTTGCGGTACGCTGTAAAAACAACTACAAACGAAACAACGCGTACAAACTGAAAGCGCATACATAGTGTACGCCACTCGTCTGATTGACAAATACACTTGCAAAATTAATTGCATTCAGATGTAAACTCTTGCAATTCGCCGGCAGATCATCTGGTATTAAAGAATAGATTCCCTGCCTACGTAGGCTTTATTTAATACATTGCCTCAGTGATTAGGTTTGATTTAGTCAAATAATGGTCTATATATCTAGATCCCACTGTTTATAAAATCATAGATACCATGTTACAATTCATACAGATCATATGAAAATTGATCTCGTAGTATTCAGATGTTGATATTTTGGAAATTTCAGGGGTTTATGAGTTTATCAAGTATAACCCTTTTCGTTGTGACAGGTCTCGTATAGCAATGACTGGCGGGTTAAGTCTCCCACCGGAAAACTATGTCTCGCCAGACCACAACACTCTGGAATGGTTCTCGAGCGTAAAGGCCTTAACAAATAATTGGTGATACAGTCCCTTTATTCATCAAAAACACACAAACAGGGTAAATTGTTGGAGGGTTGTCCTGTTGTTGAAGCCTGTTCTGACATTGTCCTTCAAGAAAATAAAATAAATGTGGCTATAGTCAGTCATCAATGTAGCCATTTGACGTTTGTGTCTATTCAGGTATTACAAAAATGACATCTTACGCTCTCAGTGTTAATTATCGATAGATAATAAGTACACTTACAATACATTTTCTTTCTGTGAATTACTGGGTGGTTGATCTGTTGTTGAAGACCTGGGAAATGACGAACACATGTTTAGGAATAAATATTGCTTTCTCTTATATGTTGATATATATACACCCTTATAAATACAGATGCATAAAAAACAATTTCTTTTTCATCTAGCAATGCCGGACTGTAAGGACCTATATCATACTTAAAACCTTAAAGTGTAAGTGACAGTTTAGTACACGAAATGTTGCTAACGAAAAAGTTGAAAATTGATTGAAGAATTTATCCAACAGTGCGAAAAAAAACAAAAACAAAAGTCAATGATAAATTTGTGTCAAGCTTAAGTGGTGTTTATGTTCACGTTGATTAATAAAAACAGGTTTTACCAGCTATCTAAATTATTTCAAATTTAAAAAAATAATTAGGTGAATATACTTGCCTTTGTGAAGTAAAAGTAGATCTACTCTGGTATGTAACCTTCTCGGAGACGCTTGCGTTTATCCCGTTGATTGGTTTTGTCCTGTTGGTTGAATTATATGACAAATACCCACTAATCACGTGTCTTGGAGTTAATGAATATAGGACAAACAAGACTCCGGAATGGGATAAGGTGTTAGGGAGGAGCAATTGGCCCCTGCTGACTTGACCTGCCCCCATGATTGATTCCGATATACAATCAGTAATGATGAGTTCATAAGCACTACTCAAAATTTCGTTTAGCATAATACCAATTAAGTCGTTATGTTGTAAACATTAGTGACGTCATGGTATTGGAAGTAATCGTGATAAAGAATTAACACGAAGCAGTTTTCCTCTGTATATGAAATGTTAATAAACACCAGAAAGCTGGACTCATCGAATCATCAACCGAATAGAAAATAACAATTCTAGGTGGTTTTACATTGTAAAATACACATTAAATGTCGTTAATGATACTGTGATTATTTACATATATTTTTTTCACAAAAGTCTTATAACACCAAATGCTTGCTGATAGCACCGATTTTAACCATTGAGATTGCAAAGTTAATAACTTTCTGAAAATTCAAAAAAATGAAATTTTCCCAGAGGGTTGAACATCGGCTTTTTACTCTTAATTCCTAATTTCATTGAATTGATCGATTTATCCTATTGACGAAGATATAGAGAGATGATGAAATACTTACGTGAGATATGGTGCCTGTAAGCATCCTATATCTAAATTAGACAGTACAGAAGTATTAATATTACATTTACATGTGCATATACTTTGGTAAACAACAGTAAAAAAAAAAGTAAATAACTTTGTCTCTTTTGCACTTGATAACTACATTTATAAGTCCAACATTTTCCATTGTTTGTAAACAATACATTTTTAATCGGAAGTACAAGTTATGTCAAAATTTAAAGTCTAATAAGATCGAAGACATTTAAATAAGAAATCGAATGAAGATCGGAACTGTTTTCTACCCCTTAGTGATAAATTTAACAAATAAACTGTCCCATGAGAAATTCCGTTCAAAGACGCACTGTACACAGGGAGGTTTTCGTCCCCGTTTTACTTTCGCACATTTCGCCATCATCCTCAATAGGCGAATCCAAAACTGGGAGAATTCAAAAACTATAAAAAGAATTAGAAGAGTCTGAGCGAATTTAAAACGGAGCGAAACTACCTGCAATTGCATAAGGGTGAAAAGAACCATGTATAAAGTATTCTGTATTTAAAGCAGATGCTCCTAAGGGTATCTTTTACAAGTACCTGAAATCACTTTCATGTATTTTCAAATTTTATCATTTGCATATATCTATTTTAAATGAAACTAGACAGGAATCGTTTCATATAAAATGAATACATTTATTTTATCAATAAAATGTTACATACATGTTCAATCCTCTATCACTAACATAATCAGTAGCACTTCATTAACCATCTAGCATTACACTACAACAGTAAGTGTCACTTACATTTATATACTTCAAATGACTGATACCGTTCCCCGACATCATATGGGCATGGATTCCCCACACATTGAAACTGGTCAATTTTCCCTAAGGCTCTGTCATAATATGGACAATGTCCTGAAATGTAGAGAGTGATTTCATTTCCGTGCTAAATAAACATGCAATATAAACACGGGACCTTTCACTAATATTCCGGCAGTCTGTAGATACATGAAAGTTACCTAATTTAGTGTGTTTCTCTTTGGTTAATTGTTCCCATAATCAATCATACCAGATGTTTATCGATTGCCTTCGCTGTGTTGATTGCAACGTCAAATTCAAATTTCGTAAGAATAAACCATGCTCTGGCTGTAGCAGTAAAACATTCAAATTGAAGACTTTAATATAATATCAGGAACGCTTGGTTTAGTATCAACTCTCTGTCAACAAAATATTAAATTAACTGAGAAGATACCCAACGTGCATGTTCTGCCGGAACGTAATTTTGGAAGTACACTATAAGAAAATTGATGTCATCTCTCTTATCTTAAAGGTTTGTTCTCAACCATCCTCGATTATGGATCTTTATGTGCAGATCAATCACTGGGGACCTTCTACATGTAAGGCGCATTGTTTAAATCACTGTTTACAGGGTTATTTTCGCCTTGTGTTATTTTCGCCCTAAAACAATTGCAAACAGTTTCGCGCCGTTATAAATTCGCCCAGCCTCATCATAAATCTATTAAATGAATTAATTGAATTTATTCGCCCAGTTTGGATTTCGCTCCCTGACGATAAAGGCAAAAGGGGCGAAAATATAACAGGAGCGAAAATATAACAGGAGCCAAAATATAACAGGAGCCAAAATATAACAGGAGCCAAAATATAACAGGAGCCAAAATATCCCTGTGTACAGTATTTGTTCATCGTAGGGGTAAACATGAATGATAGTATTTTAGTTTCAGTATATGTCTACCTCTTGATATCCATTTCCAGTTGATATTCACAAGAACGGGTTTGGAATCATCTCTAAGGATGCAGTGCAACCGGAAGTCACNNGAAGTCACCGTTTCCATAGCATGGCTGAGTAACCAAGCTATGTACACCACTGACATTGCAATCTGTAAGGGGTATCGACCATGATTGTCCATCCGATGCCTGGATTAGAAAACTGAAAACAAAATATATTAGAAATTATAACAAAAACAGATAATGCAC